>QLPI01014588.1:0-11322 GCA_003314275.1 Chroogomphus rutilus | reverse complement strand
TCGCCAATGGAAGGATACTACGTCAACCCTGCCTACGTCCAAAAACTCATGGGTTCTAATCCTGTCAAGTCCGCAACACCGAGTACCGACTCACTCGGGAATACCGACCAATTGGCCCTTGCCACGCGGCCTCGGCTCGGTACATCCGGTACATCGTCTGGACCACTCCTCTCATCCTATCCCCTCCATTGTTCCTTCACCCCCTATCCACTCCTTGACCCGTTTCCCCCGAACAACATGACGACCACTCATTGTCCTGGCCACTGCCATTGTTTTATCTTAGGTCGTCCTCTATTGTTCTATTTTCACCCACCACTTCATTATCTTATTCTCAGCCATACTCTATTATTCTAATCCCGCTTACATTCCTTATTCTATTTCTGATCACTGTGGACAATGCCTCCATGTGGTTTCCTCATACCTTATTGTTTCCATTCCTTACGCCACCCTGTTCCACATCTTGCTTCTTAACTATATAAGTAGCGGAATGTATGTAGATAGTTCCTCACTCAGAATATTAATTGGTTCGCACCCCCTTGTCCGTTTCCTACCTCTAAAGTCCTTCGCTCGAGCCGACGCCCTCGGCATCCTCACGAGGCTCCTCCCACTACCCAAATTAGTGGCATGCACGGAACAGCAGGGCGCAACACACGAGCACGTTGAAGCCTAGCCACTCCGGAACAGTTTGCGGACTTAACCGATATTTCGGCGTCACCGAATCCTGACACCTGCATGCATCTTCGGCAATACCAAAGCTTGACACTACTATCCTATTCTGGCCACATTACTATTGTCTTATTTTCATTGTTCTATTTTCGTTTACATTCCCTTATTACATTCTTGATCACTGTGGACAATACTTCCACATGCTCAATATACCTTATTGTTCTCCATTCCTTATGCCACCCTGACTCTACATCTTAACCTATATAAGTAGCGCATGCATGTAGATAGTTCTTCGTTCTGGATATCAACTTGATGTAAGCCTCCTTGTATTCTCTCCTCCCGTCTGAAGTCCTTACTCAGGCCAGCACCCTCGGCACCCTCCCAGGTACTTCTTCTGTCTGAAATCAGTGGCACACATAGAAAGTAGGGTACAATGCACAAGCACATTGAAGCCAAGCCACCTCAATCGGTCTCCAGGACTTGGCCAATTCCCACCAACATCTTGAAGCCGGCGGCACTATTGCAATAGTGCTCGGCCCACACATCGTCGGCATTCCCAATGCTTGACACCCTGGTATATTTGGGGCAGTTGGTGACTTTGTGGTTATCGGTGCTACAAAGGGGGCACAAGTTGTTGTTGATGCACCTTTGTCATTCCTTTGGGAGGCACTTGCCATCCTTGCTGAGATTTTTGGCATATTTGGTTTGGTTCAGCTGAGGATTTTTATTGTCCTTGCTCTTGCCCTTCAATTGGTTCGAGTTGTCCTTGCTACTATTTTTGTTGTTGTTGCCTTGCTGCCATTTGTCTGGAGTAGACTTATTGCCAGACTTGTCTGATTTCAATTCTTTCTTTGGCTCACTACTACCCTCCCAAGCCTGTTTTGCCTTCCTTTCCCAATACCTCATATCAATCCGTTAAACGAGATTCCACAGGTTGTCAAGATTATAGAGTTTGTCAAAGTGGATTAGGCCATCTTTAATATGTTTTGATAGAGCTGTATACACCTTCCGAAGAAGATGTTGTCATTGTAGTTGACAAGAGCTGATGTTAAGTACATGACACCAAGCTTCAGTTCACTTGGTCATACCTGCTGAATGAGCTCTACCATTTAATCCCACACACAAGTGACAAGTCATTCCTCACTAGTATGTGGTCTCAGCTCAGTATATTTGGTTCATCATCTCAGTTCATTTCCCTTCATCCCATCCCTTCTATCTTCACTTATTCTTTTATTCATCATGTTTCTATCATTTTCGACTATATTCTATTGTTGTATTCTTGACTATGCTCTATTGTTCTATTTTTGGTTATTGTTCTATTTTTGGTTATTGTTCTATTTTTGGCCATTATGGACAATGCTTCCACATGCTTTCCATACCTTATCCCTTTTGTATACCTTACGTTACCCTGTTCCACATCTTCCACCTCTAGTTCTTAGACTATATAAGTAGTGTATGTATGTACATACTTCTTCATTCTGATTATCGACTTTGCAACCCATCTGTCCCCCTGTCCTAAGTCCTTACTTGGGCTGAGACCCTCGGCATTCTCCCAAGTTACCTTCTTTCTAAAATCAGTAGCCACATGGAAGAGAGGCACAATATACAAGTATGTTAAAGCCAGCCACATCCATTCGGTTGATTGGACTTGGACAATACCCCACGAGCATTGTGGAGTCAGTACTTTTGCATTAGTACTCAGCCCATGCATCCTCAGCACTTCAGTGCTTGACAGCCAAAAGCCTGTAAAATTCTACAAAAAAATCTGTAGCCTTGTGATTGTCATGCATGGTTAATTTCTTGAGAGTGAGTTTGGCATCAGCTTGTTTGTCCCATGAACTGAAGTTGATTTGTAGCTCATTGATGAATAATTCCAAGTCACTTGACTAACAAGGTTTTATGTTGGGGTTGCTGGTCAAATAAGGCTCAAAGCATTCCAAAGCTGTTCCCTTCAGGTAAGAGAACATGTAATAGACCATGTAGTTGACCTTTTGCCTGTCATAAGGAAACAAGTTGTGCCACATTCAAAACTTCATCCTGAATTAAAAAATAAAGCCTTTCAGCTTTTTTGGGTCAGACCCATCAAAGGGATCCGGTTCATGAATCCCGGCAGCTTGACCATCCTGAAGATGTTGCTAGGCTGTTCTGCCAAGTTAAAGGATCACATTTAAAATGTTGTTGTTGGCCAGACCCAGAGGGGGCCTGGCCTGTGGAGCTTGCCTGGGTTGAGAAGGCATAGCCTCAAAAATGTAAAAAGAAGTAGGTGTGGGCGGTACCAAAGGTGCTGCCTGCACCTGTTGACCAATTTGAGGTTGTCTCTCAGCATCAGTACTCTCATGAGAGTGTACCAAACCAAGTTCTTCCTCTGCCAGGTGAAGTTCCTGTCAAGTCCACAATACCGAGCTCTGGATCACTCGGCAGTACCAACCGAACAACCCTTACCATCTAATCCCACACACCAGTGACAAGTTGTTCCTCACTAGTATGTGGTCTCAGTGTCAAGTACACGTACCAAGACCCATTTATTCGGCAGTGCCAACCGAGCAGCCATCCTATATTCACGTCCAAGTGGCCATGCCACATGCATATCACCTGGTACACTGGTCTTGGCTCGGCACATCCACCACCCGTATGCCTACTCCTCACCCCTCGGTCCATCTCACCTCGGGACTTCTGTCCTTGTATTATCCTCGGCCACGACTCCATTGTTTTATAGTCAGCCACTCCCTATTGTCCTATCCTTGGTCACACTTCTATTATTCTATATTTATTGTTCTATGCCCGTTTGCATCCCTTCATTCTAATTTTACTCGTTGTGGACAATAACCACATGCTCTGCATACCTTGTTGTCCCACATTCCTTATTCCACATGTCGCTTCTTAAACCTATATAAGTAGGACATGCAT
Source organism: Chroogomphus rutilus (assembly GCA_003314275.1). Taxonomy (NCBI): domain Eukaryota; kingdom Fungi; phylum Basidiomycota; class Agaricomycetes; order Boletales; family Gomphidiaceae; genus Chroogomphus; species Chroogomphus rutilus. Next base: position 7,749 of record QLPI01014588.1, on the reverse strand, counting down.
GTACATATTTCCTCATTCTGGGTATCGACTAGGCTTAGGCCCTTCTACCTTCTTCCCCTCTGTTAAGTCCTCGACTCAGGCCAGCACCACCAGCATCCTCCTAAGTATCTGTCTGTTGCAAATTGGTGGCACGCACGGCAAGTAGGGCGCAACGCATGAGTACGTTGAAGCCAATGCCACTACTCTTGGCCTGCAGGACTTGGCCATTGTCCGCCCGACACCCTTTGGCAGTACCGAAGTCCGTCAGTAACCGAAGCTTGACAGTCAGCTCGATAGATTTGGCACATCATTTTGTCCACTCTCCCTACCCCATCCCCTCTATTCCTTATTATTCATTTCTTCCCCATACTTTCCCTTACCCATTTCCCCTTGGGACATTTATTATTCAATTATTACTTTGGTCATGGCCATTGTTTTATCTTCAGCCACTTTCTATTATTCTATTTTCATCCACTCTCTCATTATTCTATTCTCGCTTACATTTCTTGTTCTATTCTCAATCATTGTGGATAATACCTCCACATGATTCTTCATATCTTATTGTTCTCCATTCCTTATGCCACCCTGTTCCACATCTTGCTTCTTAACCTATATAAGTAGCAAATGTATGTAGACAGTTCCTCACTCTGAATATCAACTTGGTTTACATTCTCTAGTCTTCCCTCTTCCCGTCTGAAAGTCCCTTACTTGGGCCGACACTCTCGGCACCCTCCCAGATCTTTCTTCTGTCTAAATTAGTGGCATGTACAGAAAAGTAGGGCACAATGCATGAGTATGTTGAAGCCTAAGAATCATTTGGCTGGTATGACCGAGTAAACCAAGGCTTGGTGTCATGTACTTAACAGTACCTCCCTCTTAATGGCTGAACCCATGAAGCCGGTAAGTGGAGTTTGAAAATAGAGTTCTGGGCACCGACATGACACAACATGCCTTGCACTGTGTGCAAGCCACACCTGCCTCAGGGATGAGGCAGGTTCCCAGGGCCTCTCACACATCTCACACAGTAAGCCCCTAGACCCACCAGCTGCATCAGTTGCTTGTGACTTAGAAGAAATGAGTAAAAGATAAAATAAAATAAAACACTACTTCACTCACTTTTGGGGCCTTACCCCCCTTCATTTTTAGTACCCCCTCAGTACCCATCAGCTAGTTCGTTTCCAACCCACTCACTACCGGTGCCTTCTTTTGCTTCCCCTTGTTAACCTTTGGGGCAGCCTGCTGGTGCATGCTCCTCATTAGCTGAAGGTTGTGGAGTGTATTTGCATGCACCTGCTTGACATCCTCCTTGCATTTCACTTTGGCCTCTTTGGCCTGGTTCTTTTCATCCTCAGCCTTCTTTTTGGCTACTAACAGCTCTGCTTCCTTTTTCACCACCTTAGCAGCCTCCTCCTTCTTCTTCTTCTTTCAGGCTGCCTCAGCCTCTTCCTTTGCCTTCCTTTTGGCCTCTTCTTTTGCTTTGGCCTCTGCCTCTACCTTCACCTTCTCCTCAGCAACCCTCTTCGCTCAGCAGCTAGCCAGGCCTTTTCTGCCTCTTTGTGCTCCTGCTGTTGCCATTCCTTCTTCTTCTGAAACTCCTCAATGACATGGGCTTTCTCTCTGGAGTTGCTACCTATTTTTTATTTTTATTTTGACATAGGGGTGATGATAAGGTGACACGATTGGTGATAGTGGTAGTGGTGGGAAGAGTCCCCTGGGAGATTAAACACCCAAACAATCTCTTATGTCATAAAGGTTTTTGAAACCTTATTTTTCAAACTCCGCTTACCAGCTTCATGGGTTTGGTGGTTAAGAGAGAGGTACTGTTAAGTACATGATGCCAAGCCTCAGTTCACTCAGTCATACTAATCAAATGCCTAATGTCTAATTCCATATACAAGTGATCAAGTCATTCACAAGTCATGTAGTACATCAGTCTCAGTTTGGTACATTCATCATTCACGTTTGATTCATTTCATCTTTCATTATTTCTACTTTGCTTATTTCTTTTATACCCCACTGTTAGGAACCGTATGCTAGCATGCCCGACTATTCATTTCAGCCTGCTCAGCCCAACTCCGCCTTCACTCACCTATTCAACTATACGCCCTCAGCCCATGGACTATATGCACCTCATGTATCTGTCTTGGCATCACATGCACCTGTCAATTCACTCCACTCATTTACATCAAACTCCATATGCTCGCAAATCCATTTTCACTTCATTTACATTTAATATCCTTTCATTTATATTCTGCTCTACTTTCATTATTTGCATTTCCGTTCTATCTCTCATATCCGATCTGCTACTACGTTCCTTATAGGGTAACTCCATTGGGAATTGGAGTGACATGTCACCCCTCATTGTCATGGAGGAGATCAAGATTGGGACATAGTATTTCTGTTCTCGCTTTTCACGATCCTCGGCTTTCTCATCTATTATAGGAATCAAGTCAACTCCTTGTAGATTCAAAAGTAGTATAAAGATCTTGTACATTCAGTATTTCAGTCTTCAGTCAGATAATCGACTTTGATTTCAACTAAGCCTTTCTTCTGTCTCGCTATTCCAAAATTAGGGACCAGTGTGATCTGGTGGGCACAACATACAAGTTGAAGCCTTGCCCTATTCTGAACCTTGCCATTGTTTACCTTTGGGAGATATTATGTTTAATTACAATTACGTTATTCCTTCACATCGTAACACCCACTTCATTTTACTTCAGTATGTTTGCATATGTTCAGTCATACTTGACCACTCTTCATATTTCATTTCTATGATACTTCATTCTGCCTACATTTCTTGGATTACCCTGTTGCATGTCAAGGTCATTCATCCCCATTTCTTTGACTAAAAAAGTAGCATAGTTGATGTATGTATTTCTTTGGTCAGAAGTTCTACAATTAGACTTGTATATCCTCTTAGCCTCTGTCCCTCATCCACATTCAGACTGACACTCTCAGCACTCTCTGGAATACCTTCCAAAATCCAGTGGCCTCATGGAAGGAGGGTGCAATGCATGAGTATGTTGAAGCCTGCCACACCCACTTGGCTCATTAGACTGAGCTGAACCATGCCAGCATTGTGTTCAAGGTACTATTGCACTAGTGCCAAGTTCACACAACATCAGCACTTTCAGTGCTATTACAACAACAAAGAACTATTGGCAATTTTTGAAGCTTTCAAATGTTGGCAACACTATTTGGAAGGCTCAGCCAAACTGATATATGTTGTCACAGATCACAAAAATCTTAAGTACTTTTCTACTACTAAAGTATTGACCCATTGGAAGGCATGATTGTCTAAATATTTCTCTCACTGTAACCTCATTATTTGGTTTCTTCCTGGGAAACTCAACACCAAGCCCAATGTTTGAAATACAGAATGGGACATCTACCTTAAAGAGGGAGGTAGCAACTACAGTACCATCAACCTACAAAACCTTTGGCTGATCTTTACTTCTATTCAGCTGGTGGAATCCCTTAACCTTTATTCACTATTTTCCATAAAGATACATGATCTTTATGGAAACATTTTATCATATCTACAACCTGTAATTCTACTTTGACATCTTCCTATCATCATCATCATCATCATACTCTCTTTGGAACAGAGATATACCTCTCTCAGAGCAGAAACAAAACAGAAACAAATACAAAGGAGCTGACTTGGATCCTACAAACTTTACTGATATCAGAATATTATGATACTTCATATAATATTTTCAACATATATCATTTATCAGTTCCACTACCCTGATCCATGTTTTATTTCACCCCTCATTTTTGACATCATAATCTTTGTAATGTCTCAGACAGCCACGTATGCACTTCATCTTGTAATTCTTAACATTGTATAAATATAGTACTTAAAAACAGTTAGTATAACGAATCAAAAGCAGTTCCGACAGTCATACTTTGAGGCCAAAAGTGTGCCATCTTAAATTTCAATTTCCCCTATATTTTGTTTCATTGAAGGGGTCTATTGTTTTGTGAACTAGTTATTTATTTGACTTCTTAATCAAACATTTTTCTTTAACCATTCATCGAGGCGGTTGCCTCGAGCAACGCCTTCGCCTGGTCATCCCGAGGGACGATCGAACATTTAAACGGAAGGGGCATGCTTATGAAAACGACTTGTCAGTGTCAGCCTCTAATCGATAGTTTTATGATACCTGATCAATCCCCCAGTGTATGCACCTTGTGCCGGAACGATCTCTCTCCCGTGCTCATCCCGTGCCTTGCTAATGTTTAAAGTCGATAGGGCGGAGACAGGGACGATCCGAATAGTCGATTCGGCGAGATACTGGCCAGGACAAAACCTATTTGATAATCAAACGACAACTTTGTCTGATAACATCCAACCGTACCTCCTGCCAAACCCAAATGCAGACGAGAGTGTGGAATCTTCTTTAAAATTTCCATCATGGTCCAGAAAGCGTTCTGGCACAAATTTCTCAGGATTAGGATATGCGACTGGATCGTGCAACATGGCCCTAGGAGTCAAGACGAAAACTCAGCTGCTTCGGAAATGGCAAGACGATGAACAACGACTAACCATGCGTTTGCGAAGACATAGGAACCTGGAAGATGGTGTGAAGTTACAGAAGGGCACCAAATAATTCAGTTAACATACCCTTTGGAATGAAATACCCATTATATACACCATCTTCTGTGGTTGCATGAGCGATCCCTGGGATACCTGTCGATAACTGCAAAGGTTATAGATACTATACTACATGCATACCCAGAGGTACAATCACGTTCCATCGTAAAAGCTCCTTGCACAAAGCCTCGATGTAGGGCAGGTTTTCACGATCTTCGAAATCCGGAAGTTGTCCTCGCCCAATGATACTATCTAGTTCTTTCTGAGTACGCTGCTGAACTTCGGGATAGAGGACAAGACAGAGTATCAGACTTGTCAGAGCCGCAGTACTCTGGGTAAGTCAGAACCACAACGATATATGCTGAAGGAGGGACGCACGGTATCTGCACCGGCTGGGAATTCCGGTCAAAATACTAACAAAAAATAAATAAACTTTTCCAACGAATGACCTACCCGCATAGACCGTAGCTGCAATCGACTTTATCCTTTTTTCATCGTCAGTCGGGATTGTATCAGGATACTTGCTCAGGTGGTCGAAGACAAGGGAGGGCTGGGCGGTCCCGTTCTTCTGTGAGTACCAAAAGAAACTTAGACAATTTCTCGTTTCGTAGCAGTCTTCGCCTACCATACTCTCCTTAACATACTGGAATGGGGCATCGAGCATCTCTTGAACCACATCGTGCGTCTCTTTGGCATATCGTTTAAATCCCATACCCGGAAGCCATGCAGGAAAATGTTTCACTGAGTGAATGACACGTCAAGCTAGTGCGATCCGGAATCTGTAACAAGAAAGAGACTGACAGAAAGGAAGAGAGTTCACAATTGCTTCCCCGGGTAAAATTGCAGCTGTCCCTCGCTCAGCAACATCTTCGGCTAAGGCTACATACCGGTCTTGAGTCTCCGAAATTTCGTACCCATAGGCGAGAGACATGATGATGATTGTCGTCTCACTACGGGACTTCAACGATTGTAATGTCTCTTCGTAAAAATAAGACAGACTATCTGACATGTTCCATGTGGCTTTCGGGGTCACGAAGAATGTTTCTGAGAAATTCATGGGCTCTCCGTTTTTGCATTGGTCGGTAGGAGCGAGCGACACTTGCACGGAGACTGTGGCTGGCCAGCCGGCGGCCAATACGCCACGCGTCAGAATATCTGGCAACAATTAGGTTGTAGGCACTAATGCCCATCCTACGGACACATGTATATCGAAATTTATGGTCTTAATACATGGAAGTGGGATGCTTACAGTTCAAACATCGGGACGATGGGACGATCAGAATATATTGTACCTTTCTTGTCGAGGAGATCTTGGGCTATTCGGACAGAATTTATGATGATAATGGGCTGGCCGAGCACGCTAAGAGACATAATATCGCCTAGCAGAAGCAAGTAAGACTCGGTCAAGAGTCAGAAGAACAGAGCATGCCATATCGTTTTCCCCACTCGCTATAGATGACCCAGGACGCGTCCTTGGGCAAGTCCAGGAGATTTCCGACGATGGGCAAACGCCGGGGACCAGGAGGGTGAGGATGGCCACTGAGATCCCATCGCTGTTTAAAGTATGGTATAATAAGGAGGAAGAAGACAGAGACTGCAAGCAGGTCAAACACCGGATGCCAGGCTTCAAGCATTGTGAAGGAAGAGGTGGGTGACGTTATCGAAAGATCGATAAGAGACCCACTGTGCAAACATTGGATTTATCAGGCTAATACGTGTCACTCCCTTGATGAACGGATTGGATCAAGAATGGGAAAAGGCGTCAAATATTATCATGCTATAAAAGTGCAAGGCGAGGGTTCAACCTGTCGGTAAAAAAATGTCTTTCGCTAATTCTCGTGTTTGGTTCGGTCAGTCTACTTCACTTTCTGGTAAACTTCAGTGCTGAAATCATGTTGCAGTAACCGGATCCTCTCAGGGACTGGGAAGAGCCCTCGTCGATACCATCCTCGAAAAACAAGAAAGAGTGGTAGCTACTCTCCGCACTCCTTCAGTCTTCGCCGACTTGCAGTCCAACTACTGCCCTGAGCAACTCCTCGTCCCCCCGCTCGACGTGACCAAACCCGAGCAGATAACCACTGCGTTCAAAAAGACAGAGGAACATTTCCATCGACTTGACTTCGTTGTCAACAACGCTGGCTACGGGATGTCACATTTCCTCGCCTTGGATTAGTTCCCTCACTAGCTTGGCCACTGCAGGCATCAACGCCGAAGTGGAAGGAACGACTGACCAAGCTGCACTCGACTTGTTCGAAGTCCTCTTTTGGGGACCTCTCAATATAACTAAGGAGGTTGTTTGTTTGATGTGTGTGTCGCATCCAGACACTAATGATTGCTGACGCTTTCTTCTTCCAGGCCGCTCGCTTTTTCAGGAACGTGAACCCACCGGGTCATGGAGGACGTATTCTCAACGGGAGCTCTCTTGCTGGCTACATCGGTCATCCTGGTCTGGGGCTATACTCAGCCGCCAAATTTGGTACGTCCACTTTCATATGCATGGTTCTTGCAAATTCACATACTTTGCATCAGCCTTGGAAGGTCTTACTCAATCCATCAATCGCGAAATGCCGCCAGAATGGAACATCAAGACTCTGATCCTCGAGCCTGGAGGGGTAGAAACTAATGCCCGCAAAAACGCCACCCATCTTCCTATGCATCCCGCATACACGAAGGATAGCCCATCTCAGAAATTTTTGGAAGCACTCAATAGTGCGCCTTTCATTGGCGACCCTGTTAAGACCTCCCGTGCCATCATTCAGATCGCTGTTGAGCCTAACCCGCCACTGCGTCTGCCCCTCGGTAGCATCGCCTACAAAATGATGGTTAACAAGGCAAAGGAGACGATAGCGGAATCGGAGAAATGGGTGGGCCTCAGTCTGGAGGTCAATATGGATCAGTATCCACCGGAGGCCTTGGAGAATATGGATTCGTTTTAGGTGAGTATGGAGGTCAAGAATGTGATGCCTGGAAGTTATGTACATACTTTATTTTTCGAGAATCTTCACTTAATCACAGACATGGAATTTTCCTGTTCTAGCCATGTGCAGATACAGTCTCATACCATTGGACACTTGGATACATAGCCGTTGTACATGGGAAATAGGGTGGCCCACGGTAATGGAATGAACCTTGTCGAACCGACATGACGGGGTTTATAATGTTTTGACACG
>QLPI01014586.1:0-12189 GCA_003314275.1 Chroogomphus rutilus | reverse complement strand
CACCTTCTTGCCTTCCCTTCTCCTGTCTAAAAGTCTCATACTCAGGCCGACACTCTCAGCACGTTCCTGAGTTCCTCTTCTGTTCTAAATTAGTGGCATGCATGGAAAGTAGGGCACAATGCATGAGTACATTGAAGCCAAGCCACTCTGATTGGTCTGAAGGACTTGGCCGATTCCCACCAGCATTGTGAAGTTGGCATTATTACAAATATGCTTGGCCGTATTAGTTTGAATATAAGTTGGGTTAAAGCCTCGGTTGATAGAGGAAGGGATGGGACTAGAAGTTGTTCTATAACGTTCTATCTAGCTACTTTTTATATCTAAATGGAATATAGCATAAAAAACAAAGTTCTCCTAATGCGGCGCTGGCGTTATAGATCCGGATGCAGGGTCGCCGCCCTGATTTCTGATTCCCCTTCCACGTCATCGACCACGTCCTCGTACTGAACTATGCTGTACCGCGCAATCTTCATCGTCCTCGGTGAGTGTCTACCCTGGATCCTGTCTCGATCAGAATTTGTTCTAACTCTTGTTTTTCTCCTCTCAGATACTGCGTATGTACGTTCCGGTGCAGTTGTATGTCGTCCTCTATCGTGTAAGTCCGTTCTTCTCTCGTCACAACAGGCCGATGCATCATCAGCATTCCTGGTGCCTGACAGTATACTCAGAATCACACTGCTTCCTGTGTCTTTCACTTCTTATGATTATGCCCCTAGAATCTAGATCTGCTACCTGCAAGGCAACTGGCACCTGCTGTGATGAATGGTGGAAGGAATGGGGAGAGGGGAGAAAGGGATGAGGAAATAAGGACAGAAATGCACTTTAGAGTGCATATATGTTTGTATAACAAAGAAATATAGTGCAAAACCAGAAAAGAACAAGTATTAGTTAGCATGCAGTGGAAGATAAAGTAGCAACCGGACTTACTGTTAGGCATGCTAAGTGTCGCCACTATTTTTCTTTTCTAACTCTACCCTTTTTTTCTTTTTTTTTTATATTTTCTATTATTTTGTTTTTCATTCTCTTGCCCAATGTTTAGGTGCTCACTTATGTAATCAGAAAAGTGCACCTTTGGTCTCTTGTCTTTGTACTTACTCAGACTTGGACCAAACTCACAGGTATCCTAATGCTCCTTGCACATCTCACAAGGAGGACAAAGGGACGGCGACCACTTTTAGGCTGACCTTTCCTTGCGCTATTCAAAAGCCGATAAAAATAAATGGGAGTCTGCTATCACTCACCTGGGCCCCTCTATGCCTCTTACTCTTCCCCCTTCTCACATTTGGCCCTTTGCTGGGCCCCACTTCCATGCTCCTACCCCACTTGCACATCACTTCCTCAGGACTACTAAGTCATTGGGAACTCCCTTACCATTAGCACCCATGTATTTGGGTGTTTTATCCTCAGTTCCTGCATCCTTGAGAGGCTCCTCTATGATCTCCTCCTTAGGAACTTGGGTTCCTGCCATAGTACCTAACTCTTCCCGCTCCTTCTTGGCAGTCTTGGCAGATTTGTCAGCCACCAGTCTTCCCTCAGTAGCTTTGACTGCTATCTCTGTATTGGCCACTCTCTTTTCCCCTGCTTGTTCTACAGCAACCCCTGCCACTTTCACTGCCTCCTCCTCCTCCTTCTTCTTCTTAGCCTTGGCCTTGGCAGCTCAGGCAGCGTCCACTTCCCATTTCCATTGCCTTTCCACCCAATTCTTTGCCATCTTGACCTTTTCCACGTTGTCCTTATTGGTCTCGTAACCCATGTCCTTGCATCTTAATGGGGTTACATGATTGGTGGTGTTGATGGTTGGTGTTAGGGCACTAGCTCCCAAACTTCACATGATGTTATGAATAGGTGTCCCAAACCTTATTTTTAATCTCCGCTTACCAGCTTCATGGGTTCAGCCTCTAGAGGGGGAATACTGTCAAGTCTACAATACTGAGCCCCGGCTCACTCAGCAATACTGACCGACCGACCCTTACCTATATCATCCCTCATTCATATGCGGTCTTGGCCCGGAACATTTGGTACATTATCTGGAACCCTCCTCTCATCCCATCCCTTCTATCCCTGATTATTCTCACACCCTCCATCCATCCATTTACCCATCCCCCTCTGGACACTTATTATTTCACTTACTATTCAGACATGGCCTTATTGTTTTATCTTTGGCCATTTTCTATTATTCTATTCTTTCCACTCCCTCATTATCTTATTCTCAGCCATATTTCATTATTCTATTTTTGCTTACATTTCTTATTCTATTCTTGATCACTGTGGACAATACCTCCACATGATCTTTTATACATTATTGTTTTCCATTCCTTATGCCACCCTGTTCCACATCTCACTTCTTAACCTATATAAGTAGCGGATGTATGTATATAATTCCTCACTCTGAATATCAACTTGGTTTGCATCCCCTTGTCCGTCCTTCTCCTGTCTAAAGTAGGTTGACACTCTTGGCATCCTCCTGAGTCCTTCTTCTATCCAAATCAGTGGCACACATGGAACAGCAGGGTGTAACACATGAGCACATTGAAGCCTAGCTATCCCAAATGGTCTGTAGGACTTGACCAACTTCTCAGCCTTACTGAGTCATAATATACCCAGTCAATCGATGGATTGTGGTGGGTGAGCCAGTTGTAGCCAAGTACTATAGAGCAACTGCCATCCCATGAAGTTATGTAGCAAGTAACTGTCTGAATTTCACCAGTTGGAAATGGATAGGCAATGTAGTAGCCTATGTGAGGGTTGTGTTAGTAGACCTGTCAAATAGTTCCCTGGGAATCAGAGGTATAGAACTAGTAGGTAACAAATATTTTTGTACTACTTGTGATTCTATAAAGCAGTCAGAAGAACCACATTCAACAAGTGTGACTAATGTAAATTCAGGTATATGTAAACAAGTCAAATTAAGTACTAAGGAATCTCTTAAGGGAGCGGAAACAGCATTCAAGAAAGGTATGCAAGTGAGGTCACCACAATCCTCGGTTTGTACAGTACTGAGGTTGCTCTCTATTTTTTTTGATTCCGTGGATGGGGTTTCCTCGGCCTCGGTCTCATTGCCTGCTTTAGTGGCAAGAGCTTTAGTGTTTGAGGAGTTGTCTGCTTTTGAAATGGCTTTCAGGCAGTCTTTGACCATGTGGCCTTTCGAGGCACACAGGAGACAGAGACATTGATTGATGCATCTCTGGCATTCCTCTGGCAGAAGTTTGCCATCTTTTCTGAACTTTGATGAAAGGTCAGGCTAGTTGGCAGAGCTCGAAGTCTTCGAGTTGCCATGGTTGTTGTGGTTGTTGTTCCCTTTATGGTTCTGTTGATTGTTGGAGTTGTTAGAGGACTGGTTGTTAAACTGATTGGAGGTCTGCCAGTTGGGAATAGTTGAAGTTGTGTACTTTGGTTTGGATTTGCGAGGTTCGTACTCCTTGCATTCCCAGTATTTACTGTCAATTTATTGAGCCACCGTATGGTGACAGTATAGTAGCATATATTTGTGTAGAATATTAGCTACTTACCCAATAGCTACAGGACCTTGTACTATGGTAGTTAGTGTAAATACTAGTCCATATTACCTACCACAGTACTTAAGAGCACCTTGGGCATAAAAGCTGAGAAATTCAGCTGAGGTGACCAAGTCAAAAAACTAGTCAGTAACTCTCTGGCCTCTCAGCACACTGGGAGTTGTGTTGACTTGGCAAGTGCTAGTACTGAGGTTAAGCTCAATGCTTCTGCCCTTCTTACTCCTAATTCTGTAATAGTCCTTCTATCTTCTTATTCAGTGCTGAGTTCCTTGATAACCCCTTTTAAATGCCTAATTGATTCAGGCTCTACTGTCAGGATTCGGTGACGCCAAGATATCGGTTAAGTCCTGCAAACAGTTACGGGGTGGCTTGGTTTCAACGTGCTCTTGCATTGCGCCCTGCTGTTCCGTGGGTGCCACTAATTTGGATAGTGAGAGGAGCCTTGAGAGGATGCCGAGGGCATCGGCTCGAGCGAAGGACTTTAGAAATAGGGAGCGGACAAAGGGGTGCAAATCAATTGATATTCTGAGTGAAGAACTATCTACATACATCCCGCTACTTTTATAGTTAAGAAGCAAGATGTGGAACAGGGTGGCGTAAGGAATGGAGACAATAAGGTATGAGGCAACCACATAGAGGCATTGTCCACAGTGATCAGAAATAGAATAAGGAATGTAAGCGGTATTAGAATAATAGAGTATGGCTGAAAATAAGATAATGAAATGGTGGGCGGGAATAGAACAATAGAGGACGGCCTAAGATAAAACAATGGCAATGGCCAGGACAATGAGTGGCCATCATATTGTTCGGGGGAAACGGGTTAAGGAGTGGATAGGGGTTGAAGGAACAATGAAAAGGGGATGTACGAGAGGAGTGGTCCATACAATGTACTGGATGTACCGAGCCGAGGCCGTGCGGTGATGCAAGATGACATGGGTAAGGGCCGGTTGGTTGGTATTCCCGAGTGAGTCGGTACTTGGTGTTGCAGGCTTGACATCTACTCATAGCTTCATTGAATCCTCCTATATTCAGGAACATAAAATCCCTACTACTTCCATTAGCCCAATTCCCCTTAAACTGTTTGATGGTACTACTAATTCGGTCATTGCTGAATCCATAGAACTGCCTATTAGATTTCTGTCAGGACATTTCCAGTCCATCAGTATGTATGTCATATCACTAGATTTGTCTATATCAGTGTTATGGCCCATGCCACCAATAAACTCACATTAAACCCCACAACCACCCGTACTGTTTCTGGGACCTTTCCGATTGCTCAAAGCCTGAATAACTGCTTTCTGAATTCCGATGCATCAACCCAAGGTTCCACATTTCTGAACCTCCAAAGATTCTGAAGTCAAGGGTCTGCTCCATTGATAAATAACACACAGGATCATCATGTACCTCACTCCCTTGTTTTTCATTCTATATTGCCCCTTGTACTCTTTCCCCCCCTTGTATTTACTCGGGAAAAGATAGTACAAGACTAGATACATGTATATAAGTCACCAGTTGACTGGACTATTTGCCAGTACAAATATCGACTTAATTCTGTGTCGTAGTTTCTGATTCGGTTCCGGTAAACTTTCTGACTTTCTGAAATTAGGGACAGATGATCGAGGAGGGCACAACACATAAGTTGAAGCCAAGTCCCTGCGATCTCAAACCACTCGTACCACCCTATACTGTGAACAGTCCTAGACCCCCAGTGCTTCCCGTCCTTCCATCCCCATTCCGATTCTGATCGTGAACCCGTGACCTTCAGTTCCTCCACCTCTGGAGTACGAACCCCCCTTCGGAAATCATTCGAAAACCTCCGGAAACCCTTCCGGAAACCCCTAGCTAAACACTGAGATGTGGATTTAACAGTCAGTAGTACTCACTCACAACTGGCTCATTTGCTACAATCTATTGATTGATTGGGTATTGGGCAGTATTACATTCCAAGAAACTGCTAATGACCCTAGGTATGTCCCAACGGCTTCGGTTCAGCCAGCACCCACCACTGTTCCACAGCCTCAACCAGGATCCTCTCTAAAATTGAAAGCTCCATGAATAGCCCTAGTCAATGCAGCTGCCTTTGTGTGTACCTGCAAACTAGAAGGTTTTCAGGTTTTCCGTCTGGACCTTTTGGCCATCAATGCCACCTTGGCATGCTCAGCCAAGGTCTCATCAGTTCAATCCATTCCCCTCAACCTGGTTGACCTGGAAAATATCCCAAAAGAGTATCATGAATTCACTGATGTTTTCAGTAAAACAAAAGCTCTCACTCTAGGACCTCACCGACCCTATGACCTTAAAATTACCCTGGAGGATAGTGCCAAGATGCCTTATCCACCGCTATACTCGCTTTCTCAGTCAGAATTAGAAACCCTGCATGAATTCTCAAAAAGGTTGAATCTTTTTGAAAATTGACCTTTGGCACACGTACCACCTCATCCAAATTGGCAAAGGAGAAGAATGGAACACTGCATTCTGTTGTTTGGAGTGGTAAACTAGGTTTCTCTAGAGTTTCCCATGCTAGAATATCAGAGAGTCGACACTACAAATAGGAAAATGAGTCCCTGGATTTTACTATGATTTTTATTGTATTTATTGATAGGGAATATATTGTGCTATTGGTATTCTACCCTAGGCTAAGTCCTGGGTTTCACCTCCACCTAGGCACTGTTCCAGGGAACCGGTCTGGGCGCCAGAAAACTGGTTGAGCGAATTGTAGTTCTCCCACAAGTGAAATGTAATTTGTAGTGGTGTAATATAATAATATATAATATGGAGAACCCAACTGTATCCCGGAATTGTTGTACAACGAGTAACTGTTGTTTTAGTTCTAAATAGGAAAGTATGCTTGGTGCTTAATCTTCTGGTTCAGCGCGAGGCAAAGATATTTGAGTGTAGCCTAAAGGCTAGTGTGATGGGGAAAATATCTCTTGTATCTGTTATTAACTACTTGTAACTACAGTTTGCTTTATACAAATGTATCCCATGATGTAACTATGATCCATAGTTAGTGAAAACTGTGGAGCATATGCAGGGCCGGCTCATTGTGGACTGCCCCGATGGGATCTTCATAGAGATATGACACCTGTCAGTGGTGCCAATTGAATATAAGTGCTTCTCCCTTTGTTCCCTTCTTGTGCGCAACAAATATCTCCTTCCTGAGCCATGTCCCATGTCCTCCCCTCCTGTCTTTCTGTCAGCTGTCCTCGGTGGCAGCATATATGCGGCCCGGATTCACTATCTCTCGTTCCTCTGCATGTGAGTGCATTCCCCTATATCCCCTGTATGTCCTCCTATTTGTTTCCCTTCTTCCCCTTCTGTATCTCATTCAATAACTGCTCTTCTGGACCATGGGGCTAGCTAGGTATGAGGCCGGGTACATAGAATTACACAAAATATTTCCCTAAAATCCTGTAAATATTCATATAGGTTCCTTGTGATGTATAGAACCTCAGTGCAGAGTTGCACATTGATCTGGGAGTGATTGGGGGAGATATTACAGCTTTAGTGTAGGAAATGTGTACAATGCCACTCAATAATATTTCGTCACAACACATTCAAGATCCATTATGGATCCTATGAATGGCTAGTCATGCCATTTGGCCTCTCCAACACCCCTACAGCTTTTCAAATATTTATGAATGATATTATCGGTGATCTGATAGACCATTGTACTGTGGCTTACATAGATGACATACTGATCTAATCAGATTCACTTGAAGAACATCGTGAACACATTCAAGAAGTACTTTGTCAGCTCAGAAAAAATGGTTTATTTGCCAAGGCCAGCAAATGTGAATGGCACAAAGACACAGTCAAATTCCTCAGCTACATCCTACATACTGATGGCCTCACCATGTCTTACCACAAGGTCAAGACTATCCACAAGTGGCCCAAACCAAGGAAGGTCAAGGACATCCAATCCTTCCTGGGTTTTGCCAATTTCTACCAATGCTTTATCTTCAACTATTCAGACATCACCATACCCCTCACCTAGCTGACATGTAAAAGCACACCATGGGCATAGACCAAGGACTCTTAAAAGTCTTTTGACCTGTTTAAAATGGCCTTTACCTTGGCACCCATCCTGCATCACTGGGAATCTGACCTACCTTTGGTTATGGAGCCAATGTGCCCAGATTATGTTGGAGCACAAAAGTGAAAACTGTGTTATTATGTAAGCTAAATTCAAACTCAGCTCAAAACATCAAAGGTGTAATACATAAAATAAGTCATATCTGGCCAAATACCAGTCATGTATAAATGGAAACATAAAAGGGGACTTCAGTGCATCTCAACACACCCCTTCAATGAAATCTCCCTTCATTTTTTCAAACTCCCAAGCCTGTTCTACACTTCTCATGTTTCATCTTAACAAGTCCCTTTGTGAGCACATCTGCAACCATCTCATCTGTAGGCATCAATTGGAGCTTGAGCAATTTCTTCTCAACTTTCTCCCTGAGCCAATGGTACATCATATCAATGTACTTCATTCAAGAGTGATGTTCAGGATTCTTGGACACAGCAATTGCAGGCTGGCTATCACAGTAAATGGTGAGTTGTAGGATATGGTATCCAAGCTCAGTGAGTAGCTGTTTCAACCACATGGCCTCCCGTCCTGCAAAATTAGCTGCCATGTACTCAGCATCAGAGGAGGATATGGCCACAGTTGGTTGTCACTTGCTACTCCAGCTCACTGCAGCTCCTCTAATGAAGAAGGCATAACAGGTTGTTGACTGCCTTCTGTCCTCATCCCCAGCATAATTTGGATCACAGTAAGCCTGGAGCATTGGCTGGGGACTAGGGCTAGGAGGACCATAGGTCAATCCAAGATCTGCAGTGCCTTTGAGGTATTTGAGCACATGTTGGACAGCCTTCCAATGGCCCAGACCAGGATTTGGGTTAAACTGGCCAAGTTCACCCACAGCATATGCAAGATCTGGTCTGGTCTAAACAGCAAGGTAATCCAGGCATCCAACTGGAGCAAGATATGGGCTGTCCTTCATTGCCACTCTCTCATCTTCAGACTGTAGGCAGAGGTCTTTGGAGAGACGACAGCCTGGATCAAGAGGTATGGCAACTGGTTTTCAAGTCTCCATATTGAATCACTTTAGAACATCTAAGATATACTTGATGTGAAGTGTCTATTTGGCTCTGTCTCTGTAGATTTCAAGTCCAACAATGTACTGTGTAGGTCCCATGTCTTTCATCTTAAAGTGTTTTTCAGGCTCAGCCTTGATTTTGTCAAGATGTTTTCGATTGTTACAGGCCATGAGTTGGTCATCAACATAGACTGGGATGTAGACTTGATAGTGCCTTGCTGATACATGTAGAGACAGGAATCGACCTTGGATCTTCCGAATTCCATCTGGTGAAATTCCTGGTCCAACTTGGCATGCCATCTGTTTCCTCCTTACCTGGTTCCATAGATAGCTTTGTGCAGTTTCCCAACCTTGTCTCCCTGCCTGTATCCATCTGGAAGCTCCATGTAGACCTCTTCTTCAATATCACCATTAAGGTAGGCAGATTTGAAGTCAACTTGGTCTAATTCCAGATCTTCTACTGCAGTGATGGCCAGGAGCACTCTGAGGGTGTTGAATCTCACAACAGGGGCAAATGTTTCTGTGAAGTCAATGCCTGCCTTTTGA
This sequence comes from Chroogomphus rutilus, assembly GCA_003314275.1. NCBI lineage: Eukaryota > Fungi > Basidiomycota > Agaricomycetes > Boletales > Gomphidiaceae > Chroogomphus > Chroogomphus rutilus. Next base: position 3,026 of record QLPI01014586.1, on the reverse strand, counting down.
GAATAACCCTTGGCAACCACTCTGGACTTAAAGTGGTCAATGGCACCATCAGGGAGCTTTTTCAGCTTGAATATCCATTTAGAGCCAATGGCCTTCTTGCCAGGAGGGAGATCTATCACAGTCTACACATTGTTGTCCATCAGTGACTGATATTCATCTCCACAGGCTTCCTTCCACCATGGTGCATCAATTCGAGACATGGCTTCTTTATAGATAAGTGGTTCTGGGAGAGGTGGAGCATCACTGAGGCAGACAAGTTCATAAAGTAGGTGCTGAGGAAATATCATGGCAGAGTCAGCCTGTTCCACCCCCTCATTCTCAGCAACCACCTCTTCATTCTCAGCAACCACCCCCTGATTTGGATCCCTCTGACGAGGAACAGGAGGAGGATTATGATACTGGGTAGCATTTGAAACTAGCCACTAAGGTTGAGGTGGGATACAAATATGCTCTGACCGTCTTAGAGCAAGTGGTGCAGGGGATGGTGGAGGGGCCAGACTTGGTGGTGGATCAGGTGGAGGAGCATCATCATCATTTGCAATGGCAGGAATATAGGGAGGCACAAGCACTTGGTGGTGGGAAGGAGGTTCATCAGAGATGTCAATCAGCCTCTGTGGTGGTTTCTGCTTTGCAGAAGTGTCAGAATTGAGTAAAGAACGAGGAGATTCATCAAATATGACATCTTTTCTGATAATCACTTGTCTTGCTGCTAGATCCTATAGTCTCCATGCCTTAGTACCAGCTGCATAACCAATCATGACACATTTGGTTGTGTGTGACTAAAGGTGTCATCGCTTGGCTTTTGAGAGATGCACATATGCTGTGGAGCCAAAGGCCCTGAAGTGGGTGAGAGAGGGCCAGGATTCAAAAGGAGTGTGATGGAGCAGTGCTGAAGTAGGTGAGGAATTGTGGACTTCAACAAATGCCATAGCAGCTTTACCCCAGAATGTCAGAGGGAGGTTTGCATCATGGAGCATGGAAATTATCCCTTCCTCCAATGTCCAGTTAAAGCACTCTGCAACTCCATTCTGCTGAGGTGTGGCTGGTGCAGTCTTGTGTCTGAATATCCCAGAAGAGGCAGTTAATGATCCAAACTCCTTTGAAGAGTATTCCCCTCCTTTGTCATCTCTCAAGGTCTTTATGGTCTTTCCAGTCTGGTTCTCCACCAATGCCTTGTACTGCTTGAATGTGTCCAGTGCCTAGTCTTTAGTTTTCATCAGGTAGATATACACAAGGCGAGACTTGTCATCAATGAAGGTGATCCAATATCTGAATCCCCAAGGAGTAGGTACTTTTAATGGACCATGGACATCAGAGTGGACAAGTTGGAGGATTTGGGTGGCTCTGGAAGAAGCGTTCTTTGGGAATGGTTCTCTGTGTTGCTTCCTATGAATGCCTACTTCACAGATTGCTTACTGACATTATTTTTCAACAGGATAATGACCCCAAGCACATGTGCAAGAAGGCCACTGAGTAGTTTTCTGACTATAGCTATGAGGTCATGAAGTGGCCAGCTCAGTCCCCTAACCTAAACCCCATTGAACACCTCTGGACTTTTGTCAAAAAGTGATTTTCTGACTATGAACACCCCCCTAGTAGAGTACATAAGCTATGAGAGAGGATTGGAGTGGAATGGGAGAAGATAGAGCCAGAGGTGTGTCAGAAGTTGATTGAGAGCATGCCTAGAAGGGTGCAGGCAGTGATGAGAGCAAATGGGGGCTTTATCAAGTACTGATATATACCATTTCTTGTTTAAAAAATGTGAGGGACAAAACCATTCAAATGCTTCATTTTTTAAAACAATTAATATCTCAATGAATATTGAGAGTTATATAATCATCTTGATTGTGACCACAAGTTCAGAAGCAGGGCTATCTCCACTAATTACATCATATTTTTTGATTATGTAATCCTCCCATTATTTACAGTACAGCCCAAATGTTCAAAACACTTGAACAGTTTTGTCCTCTACTGTAGGTTAAGAAGTGGAATGTGAAATAAGGGTGGCATATAAGACATAAAGAAAAGAATAAGGTATGGAGACCATGTGGAAGTATTGTCCACTATGATCTAGAATAAAACAATAAGATGTCAACAAGAATAACACAATGAGATATGACCAATGATAAATGAGTAGAAGTGTGAGTAAAAAATAAAACAATGAAAAGTGGCCGAATATAAAACAATAGGGCCGCATCCAAATAATAAGTGAATAGTGAATGTCCAGAGGGAATATGGGTAAAGACAAGGATGGGGGATGATGGAATAATAAAGAATAGGAGGGGTGGGATGAGGAACATGAGCCAAATGATGGACCGAATATACCAAGCCAAGACCAAGTACTAGTGAGAAAAAATGATGTATTTTGCTTATTATAAATATATGTTGAATGTTTGAAACTCATAGGCTTGTTATAAAGATTATAAGTATTGTGAAATTCATCCAAAAGTATCATTCTGTTCAATATTTGATAATGCTAACTACAACTGTATATATTGAATACTTTTTTTGAATTAATGTAAGATCATCTTCCAGGCAGGTAATAATCCACCATTGATTTGACTTATATGAGTTAGTCACCCAATCTATTCTACAGGCAGATACTTTTCAGCATGAGGGTATAAAGAATACAGGAATCAAAACAACATACTAATCACCTAACACCAGATAGAAATTTACCCAGACAGAAATGAGAGGAGAAAGGTAACATCTAAGCTGTCAGGGAATGATCCATATCTCCTTCTGAGGTGAGCCTAAAAGACTCAAGCCACAGGCCTATAAACCCAACTTAATCTTTGGCCTGACAGCTTAGCATTTCTAACATCCTTGAGACTCCTAGGTAGTGAGAGGTGCACCTATGGGAGAATGGGGTGAGGTATAGAAGAGAGAGACCAGGGATCAACTACCAAAGCCAAGGGGCAGGAAGATTCAAGATATCTTTCTCTAAGACCAAACCAATGACTAACATCTTCATCACACTAAGCCAAGAGTCTGAGATTGTTCACACCAAAGTTTTGTCACAGCTT
>QLPI01014582.1:0-10305 GCA_003314275.1 Chroogomphus rutilus | reverse complement strand
ACACCCGGGAGCACCTCGGAGAATCCGAACAATGGCCTTCGAATCCCTATTATTCCGTGCCATGAGGACGCAGCACTCTAGAAGGGGGGGTGATGTCAGGGGATGACCTTCTCCGAAGCCTGATCCAAGTCCGAAGTACCATTTCAAACTCTGGTCAACTCCGAGGCTAAGACATCCAGAAACCACCGAGTGGAGACAGGAACGATCTTGAAGCATGATGACTAGAAACCCGGAGTGAATGTCTGAGCCTCGGACTTAGTACCAGGAAGTTGGCTCTACAAACTCCGATGTATTGATTTGTAAGCTAGTGCACAGACCACCCACATAAAGGGTATAAAAGGGGCTCACCAGCAGCGGGATCCTTAGACTTTCCTCTTTGGATTCCCCCTGCTTAGGTGAGGACTCCACATGTATTTAGGCAGTAGTAAATAATTAAAACCTTTGGATTCCCCCTGCTTAGCTTGCCTCTGAGATATACCTTGGGGCTGTAAGAGGGTTGCCCTTACAGTCAACCCATGGGTTTTTTCCCATGGGTCGATGGGTGTCGGGTCTAGGCTTCAACGTGCTCGTGTGTTATGCCCTGCTGTTCCATGCGTGCCACTGATTTGGACAGAAGAAGGACTCGGGAGGATGCCGAGAGTGTCGACCCAAGTGAAAGACTTTAGACAGGAGAAGGGCGGATAAGGGGATGCGAACCAAAGTTGATATTCAGAGTGAGGAACTATCTACATACATCTGCTACTTATATAGGTTAAGAAGTAAGATGTGGAACAGGGTGACATAAGGAATGGAAAACAATAAGGTATGAAAGATCATGTGGAGGTATTATCCACAGTGATCAAGAATAGAATAAGAAATGTAAGGGAGAATAGAATAATGAAATATGGCTGAGAATAAGATAATGAGAGAGTGGAAAGAATAGAACAATGGAAAACAGCCGAAGATAAAACAATAAGGCCATGTCTGAATAGTAAGTGAAATAATAAGTGTCCGGAGGGGAACGGGTAAACGGATGGATGGAGGGTGCGAGAATAATCAGGGATAGAAGGGATGGGATGAGAGAAGGGTTCCAGATAATGTACCGAATGTACCAGGCCGAGACTGCATATGAATGAGGGATGATATGGGTAAGGGTCAGTCGGTATTGCTGAGTGAGCCAGGGCTCGGTATTGTGGACTTGACACTGGGGCACCATGTGATGAACATGAGGGTCAAATGAAGCCCATGTTAAGGTATTCATCAATGAAATATCATAGGGATTGGAGTTCAGATACTGAGAGGGAATAGACGGGGCCAAGAGGTGGCAAAGTGCCATCCTCAAGGTTGATCTTGAGGTCATTATTAAGTCTCGGTAAAGCCGATGAGTCGGTCAAGTCCTGCAGACCATTTGAGGTGGCTTGGCTTCAACATGCTTGTGTGTTGCACCCTACTCTTCTGTGCTTGTGTCAAGTACACGTACCGAGATCCCAGTAATTCGGCAGTGCCGACCGAGCAGTCATCCTACGTCCATGTACAAGTGTCCACACTGCATGCACGTCACTTGGTATGCCGGTCTCGGCTCGGCACATCCACCACCCACATTCTTTGTCCTTACCTCTCACATACTCTATGCCATTCACCATCCATTAATCCCACCATGCCTACTCCTCATTCCTCAACCCGCCTCACCTCGGGACATCCTGTCCTTGTTTTATCCTCGGTCGCAACCATTGTTTTATAGTCGGGCACTCCCTATTGTCCTATCCCTGGCCACATTCCTATTATTCTATCTTTTATTGTTCTATTCCCATTTGCATTCCTTCATTCTAATTTTACACGTTGTGGACAATACCCACATGCTCTGCATACCTTATTGTCTCACATTCCTTATTCCACATGTTGCTTCTTAAACCTATATAAGTAGGGCATGCATGTACATATTTCCTCATTCTGGGTATCGACTAGGCTTAGGCCCTTCTACCTTCTCCTCCTCTGTTAAGTCCTCTACTCGGGCCAGCATCATCGGCATCCTCCCGAGTATCCCATCTGTTGCAAATCAGTGGCATGCACAGAGAGTAGGGTGCAACGCATGAGTACGTTGAAGCCAAAGCCACTACTTCCAGCCTGCAGGACTTGGCCATTCCCCATCTGACCTCTCGGCATTCCCAAAGCCTGACAGCATGCCACTAATTTAGTCTGAAGAGAGACCTGGGAGGGTACCAAGAGTGTCGGTCTGAGTAAGGGACTTTAGACTAAAGAAGGGGAGACGAGAGTAGGTAAACCAAGTCGATATTCAGAGTGAGTAACTATCTACATATATCCGCTACTTATATAGGTTAAGAAGCAAGATGTGGAACAGAGTGGCATAAGGAATGGAGAACAATAAGGTATGAAGGATCATGTGGAGGTATTGTCCACAGTGATCAAGAATAGAATAAGAAATGTAAGTGAGAATAGAATAATGAAATATGGCTGAGAATAAGATAATGAGAGAGTGGATGAGAATAGAACAATGGAAAACGGCCGAAGATAAAACAATAGGGCCGTAACCAAATAATGAATGAATATTAAGTCTCCTAAGGAAAACAGGTAAGGGAATGGATGGGGAATGGGAGAATAGTAGAGGATAGAGGGGATGGGATGAGAGGAGTGGTCCAGATAATGTACCGGATATACCGAGCCAAGACTGCCTGATAGTGAGGGATGATATAGGTAAGGGTCGGTCGGTAGGGAACGGCACGGCTCATCCATGGGTCAAATGTGGGTGACCCGCACCCGACCTATGGGAAACCCGAACCTGTCAACCCATGGGTCAATGGGTGTCGGGTGCATGCCACACCCGCATGCGCTGACGTGAATGCACCATACGCACATGCGACATACGACACGAATGTGCCGTATGCACATGCGATGTACGGCATGTTGGTATCGGCATGTGCACAGATGGCGCATTGGTATCGGCACGTTGGTATCAGCACATTGGTGTCGGTGCGTTGGTATCAGCGCGTTGGTGTCGGCGCATTGGTATTGGCACATGCGCGTATGGCGTGTTTGTGTCAGCGCATTTGTGTCGGCGCATGCATGTCATATGCGTGTGCATATGGCGCGGTCATGTCGTACACGTGCATGTGCACGTGTACATAGTTGAGGCAGCGGGTTGGGCCGGGTCATGGGTGCTCTCGGCTTGACCCGCACCCAAACCCAGGGGCACCTGACCCAGTGACCTGTGTGGGTTAGCCTAACCCATGCTATTCCCTATCGGTTTGTTGGTATTGCCGAGTGAACCGGGACTCGGTATCATGGACTTGACAGTCATAAGGTCTATGAGGTGCTAGTGTAGTTTACTAAACACATCAGTGAAGTTGTGATAGAATTGGAACATTCTGTTTGATGCTATCCAGGTTGTTGGAAGAGTCGACCGTAGGAGAGCCTCAAGCATATTTATTGAGATCTGCAAGGTCAAGTTGAAAGGCTTGTGAACCTTCTAGCTTGCAGGTGTGTACAAAGGCTTCTGTGTTAACTAGCACTTCCAACTTTGGAGATGGTGATGGATTGCTTGGAAGGGGGTGCTAGACTGTGAAGTAGCAAGTGAGGTCTGAGGGGTTGGTGTGGTGGTTGGTTCTGTAGTCTTGAAATTTATACTGCCCAATACCCAGTCAATCAATGGATTGGAGTGGGTGAGCCAGTTGAAGCCGAGTACTGCAGAGTAACTGCTGTCCAATGATGTTACATAGAAAGTAACGTTCTGAAGTTCTCCAGTTGGAAATCAGATGGATCATAGTGGTCTGAGTAATAGTAGAATTAGTAGAGCCATCAAATCATTTCAACGGAATAGGAGGAACTGAGTTAGTAGGCAAAGAATATTTTTGCATAACACGTGATTTGATAAAACAGTCTGAAGAATCACAATCTAAAAGCTTAACTAAAGGAATCTTGGGAATACTAGAGCAAGTCAAATTAACTATTAAAGAAGTTTTCAAAATCTCAGAAGTAGAAAATATGTGAGAAACAGGAGAAAGGGTGTTCAAGAAGAGCACGTGAGTGAGGCTAATTGCAATCCTCAGCTCATACATTTCCAAGGTTGCTGCTTATTTTTCAACTCCGTTGCCAAGGTGTCTTCAGCTTTGGTGTCATTCATGCTTTTGTCGATTGTTGTTGTTAGAAGAAGAAGTCGATGATTGGGAATTGGATTTAGGGAAGTCTTTGACCATGTGACCTTTTGAAGCACACAAGAGACAAAGCCTGCATCGATTCACCTTTGACATTCTTCAGGCAACAGCTTCCCATCTTTTCTGAGCTTGGATGAAATGTTGTTAGAGTCGTTGTTATTGTTGGAAGACTTATCATTGCCGTTCTTCTTCACCCCCTTCTTATTCCTCTTGTTGTTCGAGTTGTTGGAATTGGACCAAGACTGATTGTTGTTGTTGTTAGAGTTGGAGTGATTGGAAGTGGACCCATTCAATTTCGAAGGATTTCCAAAGTTGTCGTACTCCTTGCATTCCCAGTACCTGCTGTCGATCTCAAGTGAAAACCGTCTGAGCTTGGTGAGGGATTTGAACTGAGAGAAGTGAAGGAGGCTGTCCTTAATGTGCTTGGCCAACCCTTTGTATGCCACATGTGCGAGGGCAGCTGTTACAATGTGAAGGAATGACATAATCATAATTATACGTAAAATCTCCCAAAGGTGAAACAATGGCGAGGTTTGGGGTAAGGTAAGGCTTCAACTTATATGTTGTGCCCACCAGATCGCACTGGCCCTAATTTCAGAAAAGCGAGACAGAGAATTAGATAGTAGAGAATCAAGGTTGATTATCTGACTGAGGACTGAACTACTGAAGTACAAGATCTTTATACTACTTTCAAATCTACTAGGAGTCGAATAGATTCCTAAGCCGAGGATTGTGAAAAGCGAGAACGGAAATACTACGCCCCAAATAATGATCTCCTCCGTGACATTGGGGAGTGACGTGTCACTCCGATTCCCAATGGAGTTACCCTAAGGAACGTAATAGTGGATCAGATATAAGAGACTGAGCGGAATTGCGAATAAATGAAAGTGGAGCAGAACGTACATGAAAGGATATTAAACATAAATGAAGACGGAATGGAATAGCAAGCATATGGAGTGTGACGTAAATGGAATGAATGAATTGACAGGAGCATGTGACACCAAGACGGATACACGAGGTGCATATAGTCCGTGGGCTGAGGGTGTATAGTTGAATAGCGAGCAAGGGTAGAGTTGGGCTGAGTGGGCTGAAATGAATAGTCGGGTATGCTGGCATACAGTTCCTAACAGCAGTGTCGTTCCACTGAGTACAAGTAGATGCTCAAGCGAAGTTGATGAAGTAGCATGCTGCTCAATGATGATCTTTCATGACTATCTTGCCGAGTTCAATTTCTGTTTGTGCAGCATTGTTGAATAGTCTGAAGTTTGTCTCGAGTTCAGATCGAAAGTCTCTCCAGACCCTAAGCCAACTAGGCTCGAGCCAGATTTCGCCTAGAATGGCGGGTTCGAAGTACTGAAGTGTGGGGCCTTGTTGGGGAATTGTCAAGTACACGTACCGAGACCCGTTTATTCGGCAGTGCCGAGCGAGCAGCTATCCTATGTCCACATCCAAGTGTCCATGCCGCATGCATATCACTTGGTATGCCAGTCTCGGCTCAGCACATCCACCACCCACACTCCTTGTCCCCACCCCTCACATACACTATGCCACTCACCATCCATTAATCCCACCACGCCCACTCCTCATCCTTCGATCCGCCTCACCTCGGGACTTCCTGTCCTTGTATTATCCTCGGCCATGGCTCCATTGTTTTATAGTCGGTCGCCTCCTATTGTCCTACCCTTGGCCACATGTCTATTATTCTATCTTTTATTGTTCTATCCCCGTTTCCATTCCTTCATTCTAATTTTACTCGTTGTGGACAATAACCACATGCTCTGCATACCTTGTTGTCTCACATTCCTTATTCCACATGTCGCTATATAAGTAGGGCATGCATGTACATATTTCCTCATTCTGGGTATCGACTAGGCTTAGGCCCTTCTACCTTCTTCTCCTCTGTTAAGTCCTCTACTCGGGCCGGCATCATCGGCATCCTCCCGAGTATCCTGTCTGTTGCAAATTGGTGGCACGCACGGCAAGTAGGGCACAACGCACAAGTACGTTGAAGCCAATGCCACTACTCTTGGCCTGCAGGACTTGGCCATTGTCTGCCTGACCTTTCGGCAGTCCCAAAGTTCGTCAGTACCCGAAGCTTGACAGGAATTGGGAATGCCCCCTATCATTTCTGGCCATTTTTTCAAGCTTAATCAGTCTGCAAAGTCCAAACCTCTCCTAACAAAAATATTCACTTAAATCCACCATATCTTGGCAACAAAAAAATATAATAATATTTTTGGCAGGCCAATGAAGAGTGAAACACCTCCAGTAATTAACTCTTGATTTGCAAGAATATTGAGCCAATGGATAAACATAAAAATATGCATATTTTTGCCTATCTATGTATGGATCTGCAAGCCATAACAACTATGGAATCAAATATTCAAACCTATGAAAATGGCTCCAAATTTCTGGCTCAAGTTCTCACTCTACAGTGTACAATGAATTGCTAGATTTATATAATACTAATTACATAAACATAATTTTAATATTTCGTGACATGACCAGTCACAAAAGTACCAGTCGTGGGAACATTATACTTCTTTATTGTAAAAGTAGATACAATGGTGACACAATGACTCCACAGGCTTCCAAAGCATTCCAATACTTTCCAAACACCTCCACAAGCTTCATGAAGGAATTGCCTTATCAGAGAATTAGTATAAAAGAAGCTAGTTATGTAGTGTAACATAACAATCTATTTCACCCATATTAATCCACAGGATTAAATAAGTGCCAGCAGCACTCTCATAAGTGGACCAAAGTCTCCTTAGGTAACTGGTCCAAAGACTAGAAGCCACATTCTACAATAAGTCCGAAGACTTGTTGATAAGGTTTATTCCGAAGAGTAAACCTTAACCTTGCTACCGAAGTGGCAGGTTATCCTTATAACTTAAAATCCATAAAAACTAAGAAAGAACTAAATCAGATAAAAATTAGAAAAGTGGAAATAAATCTAAACCAGTCTAGAACTAATAGTTTAACACCCATAAACTATTAATTCTATGTGTAACAGACAAGATACCTGACAAGACCCCCCTTAAACATTCTCTTTGGACAAACGACCTGGATCAGAATCAATAAAGACACTTTGCACAGCTACGTGAGATTTCATTAAATCTTTATTGCAATACTCTTGTGATAACAGATTATGTGAATCTCTGGAGTATAATTTCTTAATTGGGTTCTCCGTAAAAATAGCCAATACAGGTGTATTTTGTTGTCCTCTGTCAAGCTTCGGAAGTGCCAAAGGTACGGGCAGGGAGCGGTCAAGTCCTGCAGGCCGAAAGTAGTAGCTTTGGCTTTAACATACTCATGCATTGTGCCCTACTTTCTATGCATGCCACCAATTTGGAACAGAAGGGATACTCAGAGAGTGCCGAGGGTGCCAGCCCAAGTAGAGGACTTTACAGGGGAAAGGGAAGGTAAGGGGCCTAAGCCTAGTTGATACCCAGAATGAGGAAGTATGTACATGCATGCCCTACTTATATAGGTTAAGAAGTGACATATGGAATAAGGAATGTGGGACAATAAGGTATGCAGAGCATGTGGGAGTATTGTCCACAATGATCAAAAATAGAATGGATGAATGTAAACAAGGATAGAACAATGAAAATAGAATAATAGGGAAGTGGCCAAGGATGACAATAGGGAGTGTCTGACTATAAAACAATGGGGCCATGGCCGAGGATAACATAAGGACAGAATGTCCCAAGGTAAGGTGTGTCCAGGAATAAGAAGTGGGCGGGGTAGGATTAATGGTTGGTAAAATGAGGAAGAGTAGACGAAGGATGGGAATGAGGAATGTGGAGGGTGGATATGCCGAGCCAAGACCAGCATACCAAGTGACTTGCATATGGCTTGGTCACTTGTGCGTGGACATAAACTGACTGCTCGGTCGGTAGTGCCAAGTTACCGGATATTCGGTACGTGTACTTGACATCCTCCTGCATCTTGTCGGAGAACTTGACTTGCCTTGGTTAACACCAAAGTTTTGTCACAGCTTCTTGGGTTCCAAAACAGGCCTGTGAGGTATGAAATGGCATACTGGACTCTTGATGCATCTATCAGGAAGGCAGCAAACAGACAGTCTTGAAAGTTTAGCGTGTACTGCAAGAAGAATGTGTGAAGCTTAGCTTGGTCAGTGCCATCATAAACCTCAGGCTCGCAAATCTTGGCATGATGGCCAGGATCAGGGTTTTGTCTAGGGAGTAGTTGGCCTAATCGCTCAATGAGTACTTTGATGATCTTGTCAGCATTAGCATTTGAATTAAGAGTGGGGTTTGCTTCATCACCATCGTTATCATTAATTGGTTTTTCATCATCATCGTCCAGAGGTCCAGGAGGAGCAATTCCACCTGACAGGCCAGCTTTGTAAATCGAAGGTTGTTCTGACAGTCATCAAAGCTCAGAAATCTCCTGCAACTGATTCAGGACTTCTATGATGAAGGGTAGATTTCGGATGGTTGATTGAGTATTCGTGATGGTTGTGATATACGAAGTGATATGTGAGGTGCAATCAGGTGTAGAAGTCAGATAATACTGTTATGATGTAAAAGAATGATGTAGTTGTAATAAATGTAATATCTCCCAAGGTCAAAGCAATGGTGAGGTTCTGAATAGGGCTAGGCTTCAACTTGTGTGTTGCGCCCACTAGATCGTACTGGACCCTAATTTTGTAAGTGTAAAAGGCAACAAATTCCCACAGTGATGTGTTCTTTCAACTGGGCCAAAAGGCCACTATGCCAGGTTATCTGGCATTAGTCTGTGGGCACTATTTAAACAGCAATTTGTTACATGTATTCACCAACCATTGCAATGGTATGTAACAGTAAGAGCAAGAGCAGAAATGAAGTCTAAGAAGAATGGAAGGAAGCTTAGTCGAAATCTTAGTCGATAATCTGACTGAAGACTGAACTACTGAATGTACAAGATCTTTATACTACTTTCAAATCTACGAGGAGTTAACTAGATTCCTATAATAGATAAGAAAGTCTGAGGGTTGTGAAAAGTAAAATAGAAATACTATGTCCCAATCTTGATCTCCTCCATGACATTGAGGGGTGACATGTCACCCCGATTCCTAATGGAGTTATCCTATAAGGAACATAGTAGCAGATCGGATATCAGAGATAGAACAGAATTGCTAATAAGGAAAGTGGAGTGGAATGTAATGAAGAAAGTATTAAATGTAAATGAAGTGAAAATGGATTTGCGAGCATGTGGGAATTGATGTAAATGAGTGGAGGGTATTGACAGTTGCATGTGATTCCAAGACGGATACACGAGGTGCATTGAATTTGAGGGCTGAAGAGCATATGGTCGAATAGGCAAGTGAGGGTGGAGTTAGGCTGAACGGGCTGAATTGAATAGTTGGGCATGCCGGTGCAATGGTTCCTAATAATCTCTACCTTGAACTCAGCTATGTTGGTGGTCTGGATCTCTACCTTGAGATTTAGCAAGCTTGGGCATGGGGTAGATGCTACTTGTCAAGTCCATGATACCGTGCTCTGATTTACTTGGCAGTACCGACCGACCGACCCTTACCCATATCATCCCTCACCAGTGTGTGGCCTCGGCTCGGTACATTTGGTTCATCATTTGGTTCATTATCCTTATCCCACCCTCCTATTCTTTATCATTCTTCCACTCCCTGTCCTTCCCCTTTCCTGTTTACCCTTGGAACATTCACTATTCGTTGCCACTCGGTCATGGCCCTATTGTTTTATGTTCAGCCACTTTTCATTGTTCTATTCTCACTCACTCTTTTGTTCTTGGTCATACTTCATTGTTCTATTGTCATCCACATTCCTTGTTCTATTCTTAATCATTGTGGACAATACCTCCACATGATTCTTCATACCTTATTGTTCTCCATTCCTTGTGCCACTCTGTTCCACATCTCACTTATTAGCCTATATAAGTAGCCAATGTATGTAGATGGTTCTTTGTTCTGGAAATCAACCAGGTTTACGCCCTCTTGTCCTCCCTCCCCCTGTCCCAAGTCCTTTACCTGGTCTGACACCTCGGCAGTCCCGAAGCCTGACAGTATTTCCAGAACCACACTACTTCCCATGCCATACTACTTATGGTTATCGATAGTATCAGCATCTGTTCACAGCTACCCCTTTAATGATTTTCCTATCTTCTTATTTGG
>QLPI01014578.1:0-13908 GCA_003314275.1 Chroogomphus rutilus | reverse complement strand
AAGGAGTGGATAGGGGGGTGAAGGAACAATGAAAGGGGGTGTACGAGGGGAGTGGTCCATACAATGTACCGGATGTGCCGAGCCGAGGCCGCGCGGTGGTGCGAGATGATGCGGGTGAGGGCCGGTTGGTCGGTATTCCTGAGTGAGTCGGTACTCGGTGTTGCGGGCTTGACAGAGGGAAAAGTCGATACAAGCACGACCATTTCAGGTAATGTCCTGAGGTTGAAGGCAATTGTAGCGGTGTCCTGAACCCACAGGTAAGAAAAATACCCATTGTGGGTCACGGGTAAAAGCAATACCCGTTAAACCCACAGGTACCTGTACCCGTACCCACAATAACCCACTATCCATTACTAAGGGTATGGGGTAATCTCGGGTATGGGTACAGGTAGGCACAAAATACCCAGGGGTTACCTGTGCCAATCACTAGACACAAAAGTCCTTCGAAAATCAGATTGCCTGGGATGCACAGGTGGGCGGGAAGGAGGTGGGTCTTGGACCCTTTGATCCACTTGGCGGTCATTGATTGAACATCGGCCTGACCTTTACCAGATCGCCGGTCTGGGGGTTCCTCCCATGCTGGGGTCAGATCCTTGTGATAGGTGTCGCAAGCCTGAGGACCTATGTACGTGGACTACGTCAGTCAAAACTTGCATTCCCTGTCAGAAGAGCCGGGTGGAGTGCATGGTTGGTGGTGTACCGGTTATTACGGGGTCGACAACAAGAAAGAGGAGGCAGGAGGAGACGGAGGTCCTGGAGGTGTCCTCTTCCAAAAAGATGAAGGTCGAGGTACTGGTCCCTCCTCTTCCAAAAAGCGGGGGTGACGCAAACAGCGACCTCCTGAGGGAAATCAGAGATGGCATTTTTGCCCTTATCGTCGCCCTGAACAGGATAGCGGATGCTTCCGAGGTGGCAAACACCCTCAAGACCGATGGTCAGAATCGTTCGACAGGTGTGGGGGGATGCGGTGTACCCTCCTGGGCTCGTCGGGTGGCGGGTCGGTTGATTCCGACATGTGGTGTGGGGAGGGCTGCTTCCAAGAGGAAAGGGGCTTCTGGGGGAGCGGGTTCAGCACATGGTGTGGGGAATGTGATGTCCAGAGTAGGGCGTTCTACCGAGCAGGTGGCCCTGGTGTGTGATGCGGAGGACTCGGCACTTGTGATAGGACAACCTACTGAAGATGTGGTTTCAGGGGCAGCGGTGCTGGCAGTGAAGTTGCTTCCTGAAGCGGTGGCTCTGCAGGTTGTGGCATTGGTGGTGGGGCTGGTTTCAGATGTAGTAGTCCCAGGGTTGGAGTCGAGCGGTGAGGGAGCGAAGCAAGGGATTGATCACTTTCACGAACTAGATCCTTCTGATCCCAACGAGGTGCATGCCATTTTTTATGGTGATGACTGATGATGTGGGGTTGTGGTGGCTGTGGAGATCGTAGCATTCATTCTCCCAGATTGTCGCTTTGGACGGGGGTAGTGTCATTGGGATTTTGGGATTGTCCTGCAACTCGAGTCTTGGTTGAAATTGTTGATTAGTTTAGCTCATATTAATACTCTAACAAGAAAAGGTCTAGTTCTAAGAGAATCTACATGGTACTGTTAGTCTAGGGAATGGTACGGGATTCTGCGGTGATCAGGATTCTTCCTGAGCGGAGTTTTTGGAGGGTCGGATTTGAGCGCTGAGTGAAGACTGCTGGCTCCATATTGCCAAGAATCAGTTAGGATAATCTAAACGAGTAGTACTCAATGCCCTGTCGATCAATGGATCATAGTAGGTGAGTGTATGGTCCTTGCAACTAAAATTCTGATGGGATTTGGAGGGTTGGATTTGGAGGGTTGGATTTGGAGGGTTGGATTCAGAGGGTCGGAGTTGGAGTGTTTCCGCAGAGGGGTTGAAATCTTTCAACAATTGGTCACAGGGGGTCATATTCCTGAAAAGGTTGGATGCGTTGTTTGTTTTACATCCATAGGCATAGTTGGTGTTCAACGCAAACAACTGGTGCCGGAGTCAGGGGCCTAACTTCTTATTCCTCGGTTTCCGAAGCATCTGACATCTCAGACTCTTCTTCAACCTCTTCCATCATGGAGGCTGCACGCCCTTTGGTGACTGGTGGTGGATCTCGGGCATTCCTTGGCTGAGTGGCCCGATCTGCCACAGAAGAGGCAGAGGTTTTGTTTGAAGCGGCGTTGCCATTCTTGTGGTGTAAGTTTTCCATCTTTTCTGATTTTTGACGAAAGATCCATGATAGTCCTGCTGCCACTGGACGGGGTTGCAGGTTGGCCTACATTGGCCGTCTTATTGCCCGTGTTAGGGGCCGAATACGTGGTCACGGGGGTGCTCCCTCTGTCGTAGGGGTGGTGACAGTAAAGCAACCGATCTCAACCATGTTCCAAATTAGACTCCAACAGCACTCATCCCATATCACCTTCACTGTCGCCACATCACACAGCCAACCATTCTATTCAGCCCTCCAATCTTCAGACTCCCATTATATCATCATGTCTTCTTCAGCGCTCATTCCCATACAATGCTACAACACCCAGGACACACATATCCAGGCAGAACCATTATCATATCATTATCTTTGTGTACTCCCACCAGCACATTTCTCACTCAGAAGATGATCCCATCCAATCTACACTCAGTCATATGTGATAGGAGATGCAGTCTATTTCCCAGAAAGTCAAGAACCATACATATTTCTTGGAATGATGTCTAGATCAGCATATCATGATAGGAGTGGAGTGGAATCTGAGGCAGAGTTCAGGGCACCATCCTATCCTGATTATCCCGCCCACTCCATTCGACTCACTCTTAAACACAAAATGAGAGTGCACAACCGTATACCCATTAGTCCTCCTACTCCCAGACCTCTATCCTTGGATTGGATACTGGAGAAATTGCGGAAGATATGTTGCCTGTGATCTGGAAATACTCCAAGATGACTCAGTCCCCTGACTCATCCTAAGGCCCCTCAGGAGTAGTGGACAAGTTTGTTAGACGTTTATTGGTGGACTTCCTTATTGTTTCTTTTATATGTTTCCCCTTTTCTTGGCATGACTCAGACCTGTTTCCTATTCTGTTAGTCTTTTCTCGTTATTATTCATCATCCTTACCTTTTTGGTTAGTCTCCCCCTATCATAGCCCCTAGCCCCTATTTGCGCAGCCTCAATGCTGTATCATTTCTCCAGAGTTTCTCCATAGTTTCCTCTTTTGTATACTTTGTTCTTGTGCTTCGTCATTCAACTGACATAGCCAACCTCTCACATCGTTTCACATCATTGCTTGGTTTTTGTATATAAAGGCCTCTGGCTCACCTCTGTAATAACAAGTTCACAAGTTAAATGCCCCAAGTCAAGTCTCCAAGTCCTAGTCTAGAAATGTCTAGACTATTGTATTCAAGTCCAAAGTCAAAGTCCAATTATTAGTCAGCATGACACATTTGCATCTCAGGTCACGTCCCTGTCACACCACACCATATTTCGTTCACATTCTATTTTCGTTCATACATAGCCAAGTCACAGAACCAATTCTAGCTGTGCCGAACAACTGCGCTAGATCCCGCCAGAGAAAAGGACCGGTGCGCGCAGGCTTTTAGGTACTAATTACCTAGAGCAACTCTACAGCAGTCGAAGTTCTGGGTGGAGGGGGGCTCTCTGGCAATTTCCGATCATCGCTCCCAGTAGTGGGCATCGATGGATTGGGTAGGAGATGGAGTTGGAGCAGGGAATGGGGTTTTCCTACTCTAGAGATCTCATCCTTGATTCTGCCAGGGAGTCCGTTGTAGAACTGGTGACAAAGTGCAGCATCGCCCCAGTGGACGTGGGTGGTTAGTCGATTGAATTCAACTACATATTTCGTGATGTGCTGATTATCGCGCATGCGGAGGGTCTTGAGGTCTGCTTCGGCCTCTCCTTCTAGGTTATGGGGGCCAAAGTTGTTTTTGAGTTCATTCACAAACTCCTCATAGTCATGGAGCCAGTCTGGCTCATCGGGGGTGGAGAGGGCTGGTTTGAACCAGTCCAGGTGGTACCGGTCAGGTATGACAGTAAGTAGGTTACCTTGGTGCTCTCGGTGTCGAAGGCATCAGGGCGGTCACGGAAGTTTAGTCTACATTGCACTAGAAAGGCTTGTAGTTTCCTCAAATCGGATGCATCAAAGGTATCCAGGTCCCGGACCTTGGTGGTGCTGGGGGCTGATCTTCTGGGGCTGGCTAAGTTGCTTGCCAGCATAATGAGGGCCTGAGTGAGATCGGGCACAACGTTGGGTCCTAAGGTGGGGGCCCCTCCTGGGTGTGCAGGAGACGGCGGTGCTACGGCGGGTGGTGCGACATGGGGTTGGGCGATGGGGGGTGGTACAGTGAACAGGGGTACAGCAGGTGGTGCAACGAGTGGTGGTGCTACGGGCGGTGGTGCCACGGGCAGAGGTGCGAAGGGTGGTGGTATGTAGGGGGGCACCGATGAGTCTGATGGCACTGCTGTGGATGGTCCTGAACTGGACCCCATATCTGATGGCAATGACTGTTGAGTCACCAGGGGATGGTTCACGAGGAACGGGTTGGTCAAATTCGAATGCAGGTGTTGATCTGCATCTGAGAATCTGGAGTCGGAAGAAGGCTCCAAGGGGTGTGCTGGTGTCTGAGGCATCTAGAAACTTGGCCCGGGGATGGGCAGTTCTTGGGGGATGGATGCATGGTAGGCAGGCACCTGAGTGATTGTCTGCATGGCTTGTGAATGTGTGATAGGTCTCATGCTTAATGACGATCAGGAGTGTGAGTACGAATATACTGTTAAATCCGCATGTCGGCGCTTAGCTAGAGACTTCCGGAAGGATTTTTGGAGGGTTTCAAATGATTTCCGAAGGGGGGTTCATATTCTAGGGGTGGAAGGACTAAGGGTCATGGACTCGGGATCGGAATCGGAGGATACATTGGTCTTGGCTCAGCACATCCACCATCCACATTACTCATTCCCATCCCTTATCCACTCCTTCCTCATTCATGCTCCATTAATCCCATCCCACCACCTACCCCTTATTTCTTGGCCCGCCTTACCTTGGGACATCCTGTCCTTGTTTTATCTTCGGCCATGACTCTATTTTTTTTTAGTTGGTCACTTCCTATTGTCTTATTCTTGACCACATTTCTATTATCCTATCTTCATTGTTCCATTCTCATTTACATTCCTTCATTCTATTCTTGATTATTGTAGACAATACCCCCACATGCTCTGCATACCTTATTGTTCTACATTCCTTATTTCACATCTCACTTCTTAACCAATATAAGTAGTGTATGCATGTACATACTTCCTCATTCTGGGTATCGACTAGGCGTAGGCCCCTTTACCTTTCTTCCCCTGTTTAAGTCCTCTACTTGGGCTGACATTCTCAGCATTCTCCTGAGTTCCTCTTCTGTCCCAAATTGGTGGCATGTGCAGAGAGTAGGGCTGTTATGGCCCATGCTGCCAAATAAACCCACATTAAACCCCACAACCACCCGCACCATTTACGGGACCTTTCCGATCACTCAAAGTCGGAATAACCAAATTCTGAATTTCCAATACACCATTCTGAGGTTCCGTGTTTCCAAACCTCCGAAGATTCCGAAGTCAAGGTTCCGCTCCTTTGACAGATAACGCGCAGGATCATCTCATACCTCACTCCTTTGTTCTTTGTTTTATATTTCCCCTTGTACTCTCTTCCCCCCCTTGTCTTTACTCGGTAAAAGATAGTCTTGTAGTTGAAGCCAAGTCCCCATGACCTCGAACCACTCATACCACCCTATACCATAAACAGTCCCAAGACCCCTGGTATTCTTGTTCTTTTCTATGTACTCACGCGTGCTTATACATGTACCGCACGACGCGCATGGCCAGCTCCCTGGATAGGGACTGGCAGCCTGGCTCAAACCTTCGATAGGGTCAAGAGCCGGTTGTAGGATATATGCGGGTGAGACATCACTAGCATATGCCTCCCTCCTCAGTGGTTGAATACACTGAGGAGGTGAGTAGTATAGTATAATATACAGAGCCTCCCGACTGATTTTCCTTTATTTTCTTTTGTAAGATAAATAACTTAGGTATATTCTTTGAATGTATTCTCAGTGGTTGACTACACTGAGGAGATAAATAACTTAGATTGCCTAAGAAAGTTCTTCAAACCTACTGTACAATTGCTCATAATCTCATCATAACCCCAATACGGAACCCCACTTGACCAGCATTTTGGAGCTTTTCATCGATGAGTTACAGACGGAGACTCAATACTTTGATAACCGATGTGCAGGACCATCGCGTACCTCACTCCCTTGTTTTCCCTTTTATATTGACCCCTTGTACTCCCTTTTTCCTTGTTTTATGACTGGCAAAGATAGTACAAGGACAGTCACATGTATATAGTCTCCCAGTCGACTAGACTGTTCGCTAGTACGAATATCAACTTAGTCCACTACCTAGTTTCCGATTCATTCCGGTAAACTTCCGTCTCCTCTCTGAAATTAGGGACAGACGATCGAGGAGGGCACAACACATAAGTTGAAGCCAAGTCCCTTTGACCTCGAACACTACAGCGACCGGATTGAACCAATCCACGACCGACCCTAAGCTCCCGGCGCTTCCGCCCCCGCCCATAGTCTGCCCGACTTCCCTCTCTGGTCCTCGGCCCCGTTACGGACCTTCGCACAACCCAGACTGCCCCTTCGGAAGTACTAGCTAAGCGCCTGACACGCGGACTTAACACAGGTGCATATTGTACATCTGCACACATGGTACACGTGTGCCCATATGGATGGCACATGTATGGCACATTATGGATTGGTGCAAATTCAGCATGATACATGTGATAAAGAGGCTACATGCAGATGGTGAGTACAAATCATAATGGGGATATCAAATGTAGGGGGTTGATATACCTTCCTGTTCTAGATTACAACAGGAATTAGTTACCAGATTGAGTTTTCTGATTCCAAGATGGGGATGTTTCAGGGCTATGACCAGGAGTAGATGATAGAGTGATCATAGTATCCATATGTTGGGTTCTTGGAAACAGTGGTACTTTGTTGAGGTAAATATAGTTGACACAACAGGTTAGGCCCAGGTTGCAGATGCTCTGAGCTTGACCCACACCCAAATCCAAGGATACTCAAACCTGAGGATACCCAAACCCCTGACCCATGCAGGTTTGTGTGACCTATGCTATTTGTTATAACCAAGGGGGTATTTCCCATATCTCAGATTTCCACACTTCTCATATCCCCTCTTACCTCTCTCATAGTCCATCTCCCACTTCTCCCATCTCTCCTCCTTTATTCAGTCATTGCATTCACTGTGTATACCATATCTGTATCGTACACAGATTGTATCCATGTCACATGAAAACCATAATTCCGACCACATACACATGTGTTGTTATTGATGTGTCAATTCTCACATGTCTCTGGGAAGGGACATACATAGATAGACTTACTATATAATAAAAACAGGTATTAGAATAATAATAATCACAAAAATTCTGTATCCCATTTTCCATTTTCTGTCTCACTCTCACAATCAAGTAATCTATAGTACAACTTGTTTAAGACTATTCCCTAATGATTTCTAGTCATATGACATGAGCCAATACATCATTAAAAGCCTCCCATTTGGTTTTTTTTTCACTCATTAACTCTTAGCAATAAAACCATTCAAAAAAGACCCTGGATATGAAATATTCATATCTCAGGAAGTTCTACATCGATTTGCTAGATTATTGGTATATAAGATAGCTATGATCTTAGAACCTTTGTTATAGTATTTTGATGATTTGTTAAGTACATGTACCGAGTATCAGGTAACTCAGCAGTGCTGACCGGATGATCAGTCTGATTCCACATGCAAGTGACCAAACCACATACAAGTCATTTGGTATGTCGGTGTCAAGCCCACAATACTGAGCTCTGGTTCACTCAGTAGTACCAACTGAATGACCCTTACCATTTAATCCCACACACCAGTGATAAGTCATTCCTCACTAGTATGTGGTCTTGGCTCGGTACATTTGGTTCATCATTTGGTTCACTTTCCTCATCCCATCCCTTCTATTTGTCAAGATTCGGTGACGCCGAGATATCGGTTAAGTCCTGCAAACCGTTACGGGGTGGCTAGGCTTCAACGTGCTCTTGCGTTGCGCCCTGCTCTTCCGTGTGTGCCACTAATTTGGATAGCGAGGGGAGCCTTGAGAGGGTGCCGAGGGCATCGGCTCGAGCGAAGGACTTTAGAAATAGAGAGCGGACAAAGGGGTGCGAATCAATTGATATTCTGAGTGAAGAACTATCTACATACATCCTGCTACTTTTATAGTTAAGAAGCAAGATGTGGAACAGGGTGGCGTAAGGAATGGAAACAATAAGGTATGAGGCAACCACATGGAGGCATTGTCCACAGTGATCAGAAATAGAATAAGGAATGTAGGTGGGATTAGAATAATAGAGTATGGCTGAGAATAAGATAATGAAGTGGTGGGCGGGAAAAGAACAATAGAGGATGGCCTAAGATAAAACAATGGCAATGGCCAGGACAATGAGTGGCCGTCATGTTGTTCGGGGGAAACGGGTAAAGGAGTGGATAGGGGGTGAAGGAACAATGAAAGGGGGTGTACGAGGGGAGTGGTCCATACGATGTACCGGATGTGCCGAGCCGAGGCCACGCAGTGGTGCGAGATAATGCGGGTGAGGGCCGGTTGGTCGGTATTCCCGAGTGAGTCGGTACTCGGTGTTGCGGGCTTGACACTATTCCTTATTATTATTTCATTCCCCCTCCTTCCCTTCACCTGTTTCCCCTCGGGACATTCAGTATTCATTTATTATTCGGTCGCAGCCCTAATGTTTTATGTTCGGCCACTTTCTATTGTTCTATTTTCACTCACACTCCTACTCATTTATTATCACTCATATCTCATTGTTCTATTCTAGATCACTGTGGACAATACTTCCACATGGTCTCCATACCTTATTCTTTTCTCCATGTCTTATGCCACCCTTATTCCACTTTCCACCTCTTAACCTATATAAGTAGTGAATGCATGTACATAGTTCCTCAGTCTGAGTATCAACTAGGTTTATGCCTTCCTGCTCTCCTTTCTTCTGTCTAAAGTCCTTTACCTGGGCCAACACTCTCGGAACTCTCCCGAGTATCTCTTCTGTTACAAACCAGTGGCATGCATGGAAAGTAGGGCACAATGCATGAGTACATTCAAGCCACACCACCCCAACTGGCCTGTAGGACTTGGCTGCTTCCCACCAGCATTGTGAAGTTAGCACTATTAATATAATGCTCAGCCCATGCGTCGTTGGCATTACTGATACCTGACAGTTGGTCTCAGCTTGGCACATTCACTATCCACATTCCCCATTCCTATCCATCATCCACTTCTCCTTCATTCATCATCCATTAATCCCACCCCACCTACTTCTTATTTCTTGGCCTGTTTTACCTTGGGACATTTCTTTATTGTTTTATCCTCGGCCATGACCCTATTGTTTTATATTCGGTCACTTTCTATTATCCTATTCTTGGCCACATTTCTATTATCCTATTTTCATTGTTCTATTCTCGCTTACATTCCTTATTCTATTCTTGATCATTGTGGACAATACCTCCACATGCTCTGCATGTTGAGATGAGGGACAGAGGAGAGAGGGAATAGGGAGGAGTTAGGAGGAGACAGGGAATAGGGAGGAGTTAGGAAGAGACATAGGATTGGGAGCACAGAGAAATTAATATATGCAGTAAAAGTGGACTTAGAAATACTTAGAAATAAGAGAACACAGGAACTAACAAAGGTAGTATTAGAAGTATCTGAAAAGTACATACAAAAGCACCACATGCATATGTAGAGGTGGTGGATCGAGACACAGTGGCCTATATGCTTGGCATCCACTGAGGTAGAGAGATACAAGGGATGAAATGAAAACAGATGCACCCAGAGCAGGGTGTATTGGGCAGAAATAGAACATAGGACATATGGAGACAGAAAGGTGTACCACTCATGGACTAGGAAACAGGCAAAGACACATTTGGGATGCATATATGCAGGTGACACACACTCACCGGCAGGGAAATGGGGTACAACATTGATACAGGAATTGATAGGGAATAGCATGGGTTAGGCCAACCTGCATGGGTCACCAGGTCAGGTGCCCTTGGGTTTGGGTGTGGGTCAAGCCAAGAGCACCCGTGACCTGGCCCAATCCAGTGTGTCAACTATGTACACATGTATGACATGCATTCGGGGACTCGCTCCTGTCGTACATGTGTGCGTATGACACACACATGCCGCACACATGCACCTTTGACATGAATGTGCCATATGTGCATGCATACAACATGTTCGTATTGGCACATGCATGTACAATATGTTTGTCTCAGCACATACATGTATAGCACCTTCATGTCAACGCATGTGCATACAACATGTTCGTGTTGGCGCATATGCGTACAGTGCATTTGTGTCAGCGCATACACGTATAGCACGTTCATGTTAGTGCATGCACATACAGTGCGTTCGTGTTGGGACATGCACATACAGCATGTTCATTTCATCACAAACACATACAGTGTGTTCATTTTGGCACAAACACATACAGCACATTTGTTTCGGAATGAATGCATACAGCATGTTTGTTTTGGCATGAATGCGACATACAACATGAACGTGCTACATGTGTGCAGGTGTGGCACACACCCAACACCCATCAACCCATGGGAAGAAACCCATGGGTTGATGGGTTCGGGTTTCCCATGGGTTGGGTGCGGGTCACCCACATTTGACCCATGGGTGACCTGTGCCATTCCCTAGGAATTGAGGGCGCTGCAAGAAGCAGGAAAGAGCATTTTCACATTGAGTTCAACCACACAAACAGGGCAGACAAAAATATATTGAAGACACATGTCAACTGGATGTAGATGCCATCTTAGGATAGTTATGCAGGAGATTATATCCAGGACTCAAGTTTTCTATAAAGGACAGATAGATAGATAATAACAAATCAGTCTCGCACTCAAAAAAACCCTATTCATAGTCATAATCGACGAGGTCTGAATCACTCATGTTATCATACCAGGCTACTACCTTTGTCATCATCACTCACATCCCCAGACCTAATGGGAACATTACATTGAGTTTACTAGAATTTAACTGCAAGTTTAACTTGTATTTCCATAGAGATTATCATCTTCAAGTGATCACTCAGCCACCTGCATACCTATAGGTACTGTCACATGACCACATGTGACTTTGAGCCATATATGGCTAGATCCATCAGGGCAATATAAAAAATTGTCTAGACACACTGGGAATCATTCCTGATACATATCAAAGCAGACTCACACTGGTATCACATGCTAATAGTACCAGAGTCATTCACAAATGATGTGTAGCAGTTATGCGCAGTAGCTAAATACAGACATACTCAGTGAACGGGCAGTTCACTGAGATATACTATTACTATACCTAAATACAGACGTACTATAATATAATTAGCGTCGTTGTATTTAGGCGTGCAAATGGAATACGCACCTCAGTGAACGGGCAGTTCACTGAGGGGCTACGTTCTAGTTATTCAGTATATATACAGTCCCGGTCAAACATGACCGGGGCCTCCATTCCTTGTAGCGTTCGGTGCTTACTCATCTTAGCTCCAACACCCCCCCTTAAGCAGAACGCATCCCGACCATGGTGTTCAGGTGTAGCACTTTGTGTCGGGGGAGGGCCTTCGTAAACATATCCGCCGCCATATCGTCTGTCAGTATGTAGTCGACGTAAATCAGCCTTTCGTGTACAGCTTGGCGTATAAAGTGGTAACGAATATCGATGTGTTTCGTCCGGGGGTGGTACTCGTCGTTCTTGGTGATGGAGATGGCAGAGACGTTGTCAAGGTGGATGGTGACAGGATTTCTGAGCGGTCGAGCAATTTCTGCAATGAACATCCTAATCCAGAGAGCTTCCTTCGCAGCGTGAGTTGCAGCGATATACTCGGCTTCGGTGGTTGATAGCGCAATGATGGGTTGTGTTACATACCATTGCAATGGTTGGTGAATACATGTAACAAATTGCTGTTTAAATAGTGCCCACAGACTAATGCCAGATAACCTGGCATAGTGGCCTTTTGGCCCAGTTGAAAGAACACATCACTGTGGGAATTTGTTGCCTTTCACAGTATGCCAGGTTGACCAAAGGTCAGTGGTTCAAATCCCTGTGTGCGCAATAATTTAGAGGGTTGTTGCAATCACTTGGACCCCAGGAACCCTGGCTTACATGATGGTCCATGACATCATGGGGGTCTGCTATGTCAAATTAGTAATTAGAGTGCTTGGGGGGAGTCACAGACAGGCCTGAGAAACCTGTTAAGATATCATCACTGTGGCACCTCGAGGGCTCGGTACCTAAGGGGAAGGTACTGTTACATACCATTGCAATGGTTGGTGAATACATGTAACAAATTGCTGTTTAAATAGTGCCCACAGACTAATGCCAGATAACCTGGCATAGTGGCCTTTTGGCCCAGTTGAAAGAACACATCACTGTGGGAATTTGTTGCCTTTCACAGGTTGCTTTTTCGAGCTCCAGGAGACGGCCCCTCCATCGATCGTGAACACGTATCCAGACACCGAGTGTCTGTGTTCCTGTGATGCCCAGTCCGCATCCGAGAACGCTTTGAGTCCATTCCGTGTACCTCCGATGACAAGGCAGGTGTTTTTCGTCCCCTTGAGGTAGCGAAAGACTCTTTTAACCGCCTCCCAGTGCACTCTTCCCGGGTTTTGCATGAATTGCGCCAGGAAAGAGACGGCGAAAGCGATGTCCGGGCGCGTGCCTAGCGCTGCATACATGAGGGATCCGATAGCCTCTCTGTAGGGCACGTTTCGCATCTCGTCAAACTGGCGAGGGGTGGAAGGGGACTGGGACAGGGATAGTTTGTGGTGGGGGTCAAGTGGTGTGCTGAGCGGATTAGCGTCCTGTAAATTGAACCTTTCGAGTATCTTCTTGATGTACGCGCGTTGCGAAAATGAGATTGTACGCATCTCACGGTTCCGCTTCACCTCTATTCCCAATAGCCAGCTCAAATCCCTGAGGTCCTTAATTTTGAGGACGGTGCGCAATTCGTTCTTGAATGCGCAGATCACGAGCTTGGAGTTGCCAGCCATGGTGAGGTCATCGACGTCTACAGCAATGATGAGAGTGTCCCGGCCGGCATATCTGTGGAATACCGCATGTTCAACTTCGCAATGCATAAAACCGAACCTGTACATGATGCCACATAGCATGTTGTACCATTCCCTTCCTGACTGCTTGAGGCCGTAGATCGCGCGGTTGAGACGGCAAACATGGTGTTCTTGTCCAGGGGCTTCATAGCCTTTGGCTTGGCGCATGTAGACCGTCTCGGTAATCGGGGCATTGAGGTATGCACCATCGATGTCGGTTTGTTCGAGTTCCCAGTCGTTCCTGACTGCTATTGCAGCAATTATACGGATGGCAGAAAGCTTGGCAGTGGGGGAAAACGTCTCGTTGTAGTCTATCCCTTCCGTTTGGGAAAAGCCTTGCGCAACGAGCCTAGTCTTGTGGGCTACAACGTTACCGTTCGCGTCGTGTTTGTAGCGGAACACGAGCCTGCTGCCAACGATGTTGGCGCCATCCGGGGGTTCTACGAGGTCCCACGTACATAGCGTCGCGTGCTGGTCCAGCTCCCATTTGATGGACGCATCCCACGCCGGCCAGTCTTTGTGCGAACGTGCATCGTTCAGGCTAACCGGGTCGACTCCCACACTCTGGGTAGCCGCCGCCATCGCGTGTTCCAGTGAGCGGTGGGTCGCTCGTTCGTCTGCCGCGCTGACCTCCTCCATTTCCTCCAGGACCGCTAAGGTGACGTTCCCGGTGGGGGCAGGC
>QLPI01014570.1:21432-32875 GCA_003314275.1 Chroogomphus rutilus | reverse complement strand
GAACTATTAAGACCATCATCAGAGCTTGGAGATGTGTAAACATATTTGATGGTCTGTAAGTGTTAGAACCTTGTTAAGTGAAGTTCCCATTTCCTTTTCCAGCCATCCACATGGTCACATTCCCTTTTTTGGTAACTGTAAGGGGAACCCCTGTAGTACTTGCAGAGTATCATGCAATACTAGCAAGGGGGAATTCCTTAGTGTCATTACACCACACTATATACACTGACAAAGAAGTCTCACCTAGAAAGGGGGAATTCCTAAGAGGAAAACTTAGGGTCCCTTGCTAGTGAGTTCACAGCCTGTATACCCTCTGTCTGTACCTTGCTTCTTCAGCATACCTTACCCTTCAATTGGCCCCAAAGGTATGCAGACCTAGATTCCTGTAGCCCAGGCTCCTGGGTATATGAGCCAAGGGTCCAGGTGTTTAGTTTGGCACATTCCTTTATGACTGAGGTATTGTGATATTGTGACTTAGTACTGCTGCTAAGTCTGCCCTGAGGTTTCCTTAGTTCAGTTCAGCCCAACCCTTCCCTGGTTCACCATGACAAGGTAATTGAACTAGAACAAAGCTCAGTGAAGCAGTCATTTACTAAGTATTAGGAACCATTATGCCAGCATGCCCGACTATTCAAATCAGCCCGTTCAGCCTAATTCAGCCTTTATTTACAGTGACTCACAAAACTGAGTCAATGTTTGGTGCTTTTGGACTATTTATTGAATAGCTTTGAATGTAAAACATATATGAAAAAGTGCTAAAAACCCTATGAACTGTACGTGGCAGTTTTGTCTCAGCGAATGTTCGCTGATTGTCAGATGTGTGGGTCTGAAGTCCGGAGTAAGTAGCTGACTATATTTCTAGATATGTGTACAGTACCTGAAGTCCGGAGTAAGTAGCTGAAGAGCCGCTTGACTCCAGACTCCGCTATCTATGAGTTACGGTGCAAACAGTACCAAAGTATCCTACTCGGTGTGTCTGCAGTATTGGTGAGTCATGTTGTTTAACACACCCCCCTGATGAAGTAATTCTGTGGTTCACAACTTGAGTCCTAGCTGTGCTCTAAACTTCTCAATTGCTATGTGTGGCAGCGGTTTTGTTAGGATATCGGCAAGTTGATCGGATTTGGGGATATATATCGGTGCGATTGCTTTTGCTTCAACTTGGTCTCTGAGCCAGAAGTATTTGAGGTCCAGATGCTTCATACGCCCGTGGTGTTCCAGATTCTTTGATACGGTAAGTGCAGATTGATTGTCGATGAATAGTGTAGATGTTTGGTCAACCGGGTAACCAAATTCTCGTAGGATATTATGGGTCCACATGACAGCCTTTCCTGCCTCAACAGCCGCCACAAATTCTGCTTCAGTGGACGATAGGGTCACAAATGGTTGTAACCAGCTCCTCCAGTCAACTGCACCACCTCCGACACATGTAACGTAGCCACCTGTCGACCGCCCGTTGTCCTTATTTCCACCATGGTCAGCATTAGTGTAAGTCTGGAACAGTTCATTTCCTTTGTTTTCTGGTCCATAGACTAACTTGTAGTCCACGCTCCCTTTTAGGTACCGTAGCAGGTGTTTGACAGCAACCCAGTGCTGTTGACCCGGGTTGCGGTTGAAACACCCTAGGACTCCTACCGCATATGCGATGTCAGGGCGAGTAGTAGTTGCAAGGTACATGAGAGAGCCAACTGCGACCAGATAGGGAATGGTTTTCATTTCCTCAAGTTCATTTTTGGTTTTGGGACACATGTCAGAGGTGAGTGATATGCCGGGATTCATCGGTGTAGATACTGGTTTGCTATCTGACATCCCAAATCGGTCCAGTATATTGATAATATATTGTCGTTGTGAGAGTGACACTGTTTGTTTTGACCTATCATGAGAGATGTGGATCCCAAGGAGGAATTTGGTAGGACCGAGATCACGCAGCTTGAAGTGGGACTTGAGCTCATTGACTACCTTATCGTTCTCTGCCAGGGAGGTACCTGCAAGTGTTATATCATCAACAAAGACTGGGGTGATGATCTTGGTGTCTCCTCGAGTGTAGATGTATACCACCCGGTCTGCCTCACAGCGCGAAAAGTTCATGGTGGTCAGGACTTCATGTAGTCGAGCATTCCAGTTCCTCGCTGATTGCTTTAGGCCATAGAGCAGTTTGTAAAGACGGCAGACTATATTCTTACTTCCCTGATGGTATCCCTCAGGTTGTCTCATGTATATGACCTCTTCAAGTTCTTTTCCAAGCAGGAAGGCATGTGAGATGTCGATGGACCTGAGGTGTAGGTTTTTCTTGGCCGCTAATGCGAGGATCAACCTGAGCGATGCTGGGCGGTATACAGGTGAGAAAGTTGCATCCTCAGTATACTCAAAACCTGGCCGCTGAGTAAACCCTTTGGCGACAACCCGACTTCTCCTACGCTCAATCGACCCATCTGATCGGTGTTTGAGATGAAATACCCATTTAGAGTCAATTGCTTTTGCATCCTTGGGGAGTTCAACATAGTCCCATGTGCAATTCTCAAGGTGAAAGTTCATCTCCTCATTTGTAGCTTCTTGCCATTGCGGTCCATCAGGATGCCTCATCGCTTCTTTGAAGGTCTGAGGATCTATGTACCGTGTTGATAATGCTGCTCCGGGTTCTTGAGTTCTACCCTCTTGTTCTTCACCTAGTTGATGTTTGTTATCTATCTGTGCTGGTTCCCATGCCCTCCACCACTCTCTCGGTGGTACACCCGCATTTCTCCGTGGATTTGCAGCTCGTCATTCTAACAATGATGCTGGTGACCTTGGTTGTGATACTATTACCTCGGTTGGGACTGGGGATATTGCCTCCAATGGTGGTTCAGTTTCTGATGGTGTTTCTAGGTGGAATGGTGAATCTTCAAGTGTGTTAGGAGTTGGAGGCATTAGTAGAGGTGCGTTTGTTGTCACCTCTAGACTATCTGGTTCCGTTTCATTGTTATCTAGGTCCAGGACTGTTTCTACTGGGGCCTGGTATTTTGACTCAACCAGCGGGGATGCAGGATTCACCTTTGGTTGGTTCCAGGTGAGTTTCAGTCCAGGGAAGTATCTCTCATCGAATTCAGCTCGCTCGCTAATGATGATTTGTCTAGTGGCAGGATTATAGAACTTCCATGCTTTGAAGCCATCTGGATAGCCAATAAACACACATTTTTCCATATGTGAGCTAATTCCCATTCGCTTGTCCTTTTGGATGTGTACATAGGCAGAACATCCCCATACCCTGAGATTTGCGACATCGGGCTTTCGCTTGTGCCATAGTTCATAAGGGGTTTTGCCTGGCAGTACATTTGTTGGGCATTTGTTTTGCACGGTCACATATGCATCTGCTGCTTCTCCAAGGAACGATGGTGGCAGTCCAGCTTCATAAAGCATTGCTGTGGTATGTTCCTCAATAGTTCTATTTGCACGTTCTGCTGCCCCATTTTGTTGAGGGTGATTGCACACGGTGTGTAGACGTTCAATACCACATTCATCAGTGAAGGTAAGGAACTTGCTTGACATGTATTCCCCCCCTTTATCGTCAATCATGGTTTTTATTTTTCGGTTCCAGTAGGTTTCAACTTTTGCTTTGTACAACTTGAAGGCTTCAAAGGCTTGGTCTTTTGTGTGAAGAAAATATATCACCCGGTACTGAGAGTAGTCATCGATAAAGACAATCCAGTAACGGAACCCAGAGTGGGTAGTCGTTTTGAAAGGACCATGCAGATCAGTATGTATGAGATCAAGTGCATTCTTTGATCTGCTTGACGAGTTTCCAAAAGGGTGAGCATTCATCTTCCCAACCAGGCAAGGTTCACATATTGGGTCAGGTTTTATGCATGCATTTATGTGCATCCCAGTTGCCAACTTCTTGCCGACAATTCTCTCGATAACATCGTACCCGTGGTGGCCAAATCTCCGATGCCATAAATTCTGATCTGCAGGGAGTGTTGAGATTGTACGATGGGCATGTTCTGTAAACACTTGTGTGGTTCCTGCTAAGAAGGCTGAGTTATCCTCATTGATGTGTCCCATAAACAAGTGTTCTTCGCCACGCAAGAAGGTTATTGTCAGCTCGGTTGATGAGATATGAACGTCAATCCCACACTGGAGTGTCAAGTGTAAGACAGCAAGTAAATTATTCTGTAACTCGGGCACATGTAAGACACGTGTAAATTCCACAGGCCTAACGTCTCTTCCAGATATCACTGGATTAAACACTATGTTTCCCACACCCTTCGAGTACATAACAGTATTGTCAGCAAGTCGGATTGGGACTCAAAACTCGCTGTAGTCACGGATCCAG
The DNA here is from genome assembly GCA_003314275.1 of Chroogomphus rutilus. Classification (NCBI taxonomy): domain Eukaryota; kingdom Fungi; phylum Basidiomycota; class Agaricomycetes; order Boletales; family Gomphidiaceae; genus Chroogomphus; species Chroogomphus rutilus. The sequence goes on along the minus strand of QLPI01014570.1, from coordinate 28,566 downwards.
TGGCGGTGTGGCGTCATATGAGATGTGGCACCTGTGTCTAGGTTCCATAAGTCAGTGCTTTGTGGTATGGCAACTGTCTTGGAGAGGAGACTTGCGTGTTCGGCAAATTCAGTCACTGTGGTTCCGCTGACTGGTCCTGTGTTAGTGACTGCTATAGTCGCAGGGGCTGCAGTCTCAGTTGAAGTTGCAGGACTGGTACTCGAGTTTGATGAAACATTTGTCGTGCGGGCCTGTCTTGGCTTTCGTGCTTCAGTCTTTGCCGCACTGTATTTTCTGCACTGGGGCAGGGTGTGATTCTTATACCCGCAGAAGTCGCAGCTGACATTTGCTGAAGTGTTGGTAACGAGAGCCATTGTAGGCGTCAGATTTGTGGGTGCTATGCTTCGATGTTCTCGATTGAGTTGCTCATTCCTGAAAGCTTCATGGATTGCAGCTTTGTCGAGATTGTCAATGAGCATGAGGAAAGAGACAAACGAAGAATATTCTTCAGGCAGGGCATGGATCAGAGCCATAGAGAGCATCTCTTTGTCAAGGTCCGCGAGGGTGAAATTGGCCGGGCGAACATCCTGGATGGCACAGCCCTTTTCTTCAATGCGTGCGATGAGGCTCTCAAGGCCTTCGTTTTCTAGCTTCCTGATTGATAGTAAGTCGTCGTATGCATTAAATCATGTCCCTGGTTTCTTTGACTGGTTTCCTCGTTCAAGCAGCTCCCATATCTTTTTTGGGTCATAGATTTCTCCACCAAGGTAGTGCCTTTGGTCATCCTCAATGGACAGGTATATATCTCCTGCTCCTCTGTAGGGAATAGCACGGGTTAGGGTAACCCGCACGGGTCACCGGGTCGGGTGCCCTTGGGTTTGGGTGCGGGTCAAGCCGAGAGCACCCGTGACCCGGCCTAACCCGCCGCCTCAACTCTGTATGTGCACACGTACGACACGACCGCGCCGTACACATATGACACGAACGCGCCATATGCGCATGCGCCGACACCAACACGCCGCACGCACATGCGCCGACACCAACGTGCTGACACCAATGCGCCTTATGCTCACGTGTGTGGCGCGTTCGTATCATACGTCGTGCCCGTGTACGGTGCGTTCGTGTCATACGTCACGTTTGTGTCGTACGTCGCGTTTGTGTCGTACGTCGCGTTTGTGTCGTACGTCGCGTTTGTGTCGTACGTCGTGCCTGCGTACAGCGCGTGTGGGTGCGGCATGCACCTGACACCCGTCGACCCATGGGAAAAAACCCATGGGTTGACGGGTTCGGGTTTCCCATGGGTCGGGTGCGGGTCACCCACATTTGACCCGTGGGTGACCCGTGCCGTTCCCTACTCCTCTGTCAGCTCGCTCTAGCCACTTCAGGTATGCGTCTGGGTCAGACGGTCGTGGTATGTCTCCACTAACTATTCTCCACCATCCTTGTTTAAGACCCCAAGCCGTCATCTGGTCCTTCCAGGTGGCATAGTTTCTGTTATTGAGTTTGGGGAAGTTCGGCATTGGGTTAGACATGTTTTGTTGTGGTGGATTAAAGACGAGGTTGGTGCTATACAGTTGCTTTGTAATTCGCTAGGGCGTGGGGCCCATAACCTGCTAAAAACCCTATGAACTGTACGTGGCAGTTTTATCTCAGCGAATGTTCGCTGATTGTCAGATGTGCGGGTCTGAAGTCCGGAGTAAGTAGCTGACTATATTTCTAGATATGTGTACAGTACCTGAAGTCCGGAGTAAGTAGCTGAAGAGCCGCTTGACTCCAGACTCCACTATCTATGAGTTACGGTGCAAACAGTACCAAAGTATCCTACTCGGTGTGTCTGCAGTATTGGTGAGTCATGTTGTTTAACAAAAAGGTGTTGGTGCATCAAAGAAAGAATCTGATCAGGGCTATGCAACCATTGAAAAATTATGTAATTCCGGTCAGGGGTGATGAAGATATGGGCAATTCAAATCAAGGGCCCATTGACTCAGTTTTGTGAATGGGTATCAGAGAAATAGTAAGTTGCAATTCTAGTACTTGGTATTGCCCCCCTTGGCCTTAATTACTGCCTCAAGTCTTCTAGGAATACTCTCTATCAAATTCTGACACACCTCTGGTGGTATGTTATTCCATACCTCCTCTACTCTCTCCCAAATTTGCCAAACTCCCTTGGGTGGTGTTGGATACTCCTTAAGCCTGTTTTTTGCATGATCCCAGAGGTGCTCAATAGGATTCAGATCTGGAGACTGTGCAGGCCAGTCAAGGAGAGTGATATTGTTGTTTTCCATCCAGTTCTTGGCCTTCTTTGACTTGTGCTTTAGGTCATTGTCCTGTTGAAAAATTACCTGTTCCTCAGGAATTCCACTTTCCTCCAGGCTGGGCAGCAGGTGGTCCTCCAAAATGGACACAAACTGATCAGCATCCATCTTCCCCTCAATCTCTGCAAGCTGGCCAACACCATTCCATCCCATACACCCCCATACCATAATGTTTCCCCCTCCAAACTTGACTGTCCCCTGTACCTCTCTCTCATTCAACCCCTCCCCTTTCTGTTTCCAGACCCACTGCCTCCCATCTGACCCAAACCAGTTGATTTTGGTCTCATCTGACCAAATGACCCTCTTCCAGTCCTCTACAGTCCACTCTCTGTGCTTCAAAGCAAAGGCCAACCTCAGCTGTCTATGCCTTGCACTGAGGAAGGGCTTTTTCTTCTTCACCACAGCCTTGAATGAATGTTTCCTGAGGAGTCTTCTGACTGTTTCTGAGGAGACTGGGTGGGGGATAATTGTATTGATGTGTTTGGTGACATGAGTAGCATTGGCAGCTCTGCCAGTAGCAATTTGTGATAAAATAGAATGTTGATCTCTAGAGGAAAGCTTGGGGGGACGACCTCCAGAGGAGCAGGGCTGGTTGGGATGAAGAGTTCTGAGAGTCCTGGATACTGTAGACTGGCTGAGGCCAAGTCTTGAGGCAATAGTGCAAGTGGAATGACCATGAGAGGCCAAGGAGAGGATGTGTTCTTTTTGAGCAGAGGAAGTGGGGTGCATTGGAGTGTAGTGAAGTTCTGGACATGTTAGAGGGGATTAAATACCTTAATTTGAGTTCTCATGAAAGATAAGGTTACCATAGTAACCATCTATCAAGGGTTGCATGTTATATAATAGATGGAGCATCAGATTCTGATTGTTCTGACACCATCTCACAAAACTGAGTCAATGGGCCCTTGATTTGAATTCCCCATATCTTCATCACCCTTGACCGGAATTACATAATTTTTAATGGTTGCATAGCCCTGATCAGATTCTTTCTTTGATGCACCAACACCTTTTTCATATATGTTTTACATTCAAAGCTATTCAATGAATAGTCCAAAAGCACCAAACATTGACTCAGTTTTGTAAGTCACTGTACCTATTTGACCATACATGTTTTGGAACTGTAAAAGAGGTAACCCAAGAACTATGACAAAACTTTGGTGTGAAGAAAGCCTAATCAAGTTCTCCGACAAGACAATAGCAAGTTGATGCCTGTCTGGATTGATGTCCAAAAAGAATTGTTTAGAGGGGGCTTTGGCAGGTACCTTGTATGTAAGAATAATAGTTTATGTATGTGAACTATTATTCTACCCTTGCCTAGGATTATTTCCACAGATGTTCTATAAATCTGATTTAATTCTTTTACTATGTTTTTGTATACCTTTATGTCTTAACCGAGAAACCTTCTACTAAGCACTGGCCCTTGGACCAATGTACTTAAAAGAGGGAGGTACTGACCTTTGGATCAACATACCTATGAGAAAGTAGCACTGGCCTTCAGACCAACGTGCCTAGAGTGGGTAGCACTGACTTTTGGATCAATGTACCTAAGGGTGCTTGATGCACTAGATAATCTGGCAGATTATGGGTGATGGTAAGATTGATTGTTATGCTACTTTTATGCTACAGAACTAGTCTCTATATATACTAATTCTAAGTGTAGGGTGCAAACTTGCATCTCACCCCTGAGAGACCAACCTCAATATATTGTATTTATATATCGATTTTGGTATCACTCTGTGCACTTTTGAATTCTAAAATTTCCTCTCATTTATTTGTATTTTCATCCTCACTATTGAGGGAGTTATTCGTTCTTTTCTATGTATGCTACTTACGGGCGCTTACCCACGCATGACGTGACGCACGTGGCCAGCTCCCTGGATTTGGAACCGGCAGCCTGGCTCAAACCTTCGATAGGGTCAAAGTTCTCTTTTATTTCTTTTGTAAGATAAATAAAATAGGTATATTCTCCGAATATACATACAGTTGTTGACTACATTGAGGAGATAAATAAAATAGATTGGCTATAAATTCTTCAAACCTACTGCAATTCACTCATAATCTCATCACTAAGCTGATTATGTGACTCCCTAGTAAGGCAAGACCTTCTGGAAATTAGGCAAAGGTTACGGAAAGGGATGGAAGATCCTGGAATCCCCTGGAAGTCACAGTGTCACCCTTGTAGTTACTAATAATAAAAAGAAAAGAAATATTCCCATGGCTTGTAGTCTTGTGACTGGTCAAGTCACAAAATATTATTAGTAAATGGGATGACCTTTATGTAATAGCTATTATATAAGCCCAGGAATTTATTGTACAAGTTGGTCTGAGAACTCAACCCAGGAATTTGGTGCCATTTTCTGTGTATTAAGTAATTGACACCCAATTATGGTTCCTTGTGGGTCCAAATAGAGGTAGGCAAAAAATACATGTTTTTGAGGTTTTTCCTTGGACTTGAAGGTTTGTCATTTAAGAGTTAATTACCCTAAGTAATTCACTCTTAAATGGCCAGCCAAAAGTTATTATATTTTTTTGGTAGTTGATTCAAGACTGATTTGTTGAGTGATTTTCTGAGTAAGAGAGGTTTTGTCAGGCACTGAAAATGCTGACAATGCATGGGCCAAGTACTATTGCAATAGTACCAACTTCACGATGCTGGTAGGAATTGGCCAAGTCCAGTAGACCGATTAGGGTGGCTTGGTGTTATGGCCCGTACTCTCAATAAACCCATACCAGCCCCCACAACCACCCACACCTTTTCCGGGACCTTTCCGACCACTCAAAGCCTGATTAACCGCTTTCCAGATTTCCAATGCATCAATCCGAGGTTCCGAGTTTCCGAACCTCCGAAGATTCCGAAGTCAAGGTTCCGCTCCTTTGATAGATGACGTGCAGGATCATTGCATACCTCACTCCCTTGTTCTTCGTTTTATATTGCCCCCTTGTGTTGTGATGAAATAATATTGAGTGGCATTGTACAAATTTCCTACACTAAAACTGTAATATCTCCCCCGATCACTCCCAGATCAATGTGCAACTCTGCACCAAGGTTCTATACATCACAAGGAACCTATACAAATATTTACAGGATTTTAGGAAAATATTTTGTGTAACTCTATGTACCCGGCCCCATACCTAGTTAGCCCCATGGTCCAGAATAGCAGAGAATGAATGAGATACAGAAGGGGAAGCAGGGAAATGGATAGGAGGACACACAGGGGATATAGGGGAATGCACTCACATGCAGAGGAACGAGAAATAGTGAAACCGGGGCGCATATATGCAGCCACCGAGGACAGCTGACAGGAAGACAGGAGGGGAGGACATGGGACATGGCTCAGGAAGGAGATATTTGTTGCGCACAAGAAGGGAACAAAGGGAGAAGCACTTATATTCAATTGGCACCACTGACAGGTGTCATTTCTCTATAAAGATCTCATCGGGGCAGCCCACAATGGGCCGACCCTACATATGCTCCACAATTCCCATTAACTACGGATCATAGTTACATCACAGGATACATTTGTATAAAGCTACTGTAGTTACAAGGAATTAATAGAGACGAAAAAACAATACTTTTATCCCCCATCACTAGCCACTAGGTTATACTTGAAACTCATTACTCGCGCTGAACCGGAAGGTTAAGTGCCGAGCGTACTTTCCTATTTAGGAGTAGTGTTACATACCATTGCAATGGTTGGTGAATACATGTAACAAGTTGCTGTTTAAATAGTGCCCACAGACTAATGCCAGATAACCTGGCATAGTGGCCTTTTGGCCCAGTTGAAAGAACACATCACTGTGGGAATTTGTTGCCTTTTACAAGTAGAACAACAGTTACTTGTCGTACAGTCAGGCCGGGCTGCAGCTGGGTTCCCCACATCATATACTATTATATTATACATCTAAACATTAAGTTTCTCTTGTGGGAGAACCACAACTCGCTCAACCGGCGCTTTGGCACCCAGGCCGGTTCCCCGGAACAGCGCCCAAGTAGAGGTGAAACCCAGGACTTAGCCTAGGGTAGATCATCAATAGCACAAAAGTTTCTCTAGCGATAAATATAGATAAAATCACATTAAATACAGGCAATCATTATCCTAGTTGTAGTGTCGACTCTCCGATATTCTAGCGTGGGAAACCCCAGAAAAACCTATTTTACCACTCCAAACAACACCTTGTACTCTCTTCCCCCCCTTGTTTTTACTTGGTAAAAGATAGTACAAGAGTAGATACATGTATATAAGTCACCAGTCGACTGGACTATTCGCCAGTACAAATATCGACTTAATTCTCCTTCGCACTTTCCATCCGAACTGACCTCCGGTTTCCGAACATTCAGGAAACGAGGACTTCCGGAAACCTCTCGGAATTATCAGAAATAACCCCAGAAGCACCTAGCTAAGCTCCTGATATGCAGATTTAACAGTATATTTGTACTCATACTCCTGATCGTCACGACCCCGAGACCCCCATGAACATGTATTCGGCCTCTAAAATGGGCAATGAGACGGCCAATCCAGGCCAACCCACGACCCCGTCCAGTGGCAGCAGGGCTACCACGGACCCTTCGTCCAAAACTCGGAAAAGACGGAAAACTTACACCGCAGAATTCAACCCATTTCCTAGAAACAACTATGACCCTCGAAAACCTGACATTGATTTCAACTCAGTGCTCAATCCGACCCTCCAAAAGTTTCCGCTTAGGAAACCTTGACCAACATGGACCCCCGACCATTTCATAGATAATGACTTTACATGACACTCACGACTCCAGAACAAGACTACAGGCTGAGCTATGAACAAACATTTTCCACTCCTTATACATCAAACCATGTAGGAT
>QLPI01014570.1:0-21201 GCA_003314275.1 Chroogomphus rutilus | reverse complement strand
TCAGCTTTCCGGACCTCCTCCCTCTCCTTCTCCACTCCCTCTTTCAACCGATGCTCTATGTGACCGTAAGTCAACATGGGGGAAGCAGGAAGGCCCCCATAGAGGTAGAGCCCCCCTTTTATAAGGCAGATTATGGGTGCTTAAAAAACGCCCATTACATTCCAAAATGCCTAAGAAAATTCCCACACGTAGGGGACAACCCTTTCCGAATTCCAAATCCGAATCCGAAGCTCTATTTCAAACTCCGCTCCGATTCCGAGATTGGAAACAAGGATCTGAGGACTGGAAAGGAATACCTCAACCTTCACACCCAAGCAACATCCACAAGCTCCATCATTCACTGAACTCCCATAGTATCCATCATCCACACCATCGTCCACACTACCAACCACACCATCTCCACAGTGTCCATGATATCCATGATATCCATGACCTCCTGTGTGACCAACAGATAATTCCATAACACGGATATTACTCCAAAGGTCAGGAATTTAGGACCTACCAGGTGGGAGACTGGAATGAGTTTAGCATGATGATTAGAACCCGGAATAATTGCCCAAGCTTTGGACCTAGTACCAGGAGGTTGGCCCTACAGATTCCAATGTATAGGTTTACTTTCCCATTTGGATTCCCCCTGCCTAGCCCTCTCCATGAGACAACTCCGGAGGAGTCCAGAGGGCTTCCCTTACAACCACATGAATAAAGCTTAGGACCTCGAGGGCTCGGTCCTAAGGGAGGGATACTGTTATGGCCCATACTCTCAATAAACCCATACCAGCCCCCACAACCACCCACACCTTTTCCGGGACCTTTCCGACTGCTCAAAGCCTGATTAACCGCTTTCTGGATTTCCAATGCATCAATCCGAGGTTCCGAGTTTCCGAACCTCCGAAGATTCCAAAGTCAAGGTTCTGCTCCTTTGATAGATGACACGCAGGATCATCGCGTACCTCACTCCCTTGTTCTTTGTTTTATATTGCCCCTTGTACTCTCTTCCCCCCCTTGTTTTTACTCGGTAAAAGATAGTACAAGAGTAGATACATGTATATAAGTCACCAGTCGACTGGACTATTTGCCAGTATGAATATCGACTTAATTCTGCGTCGAAGTTTCCGATTCAGTTCTGGTTAAACTTCCGACCTTCCAAAATTAGGGACAGACGATCGAGGAGGGCACAACATATAAGTTGAAGCCAAGTCCCTGCGACCTCGAACCACTCGTGTCACCCTATACCGTGAACAGTTTTAAGATTCCCGATGCTTCCCACTTTTCCACCCCTGTTCTGATCCCGATCGCAAATCCAACCTCTAGTCCCTCCATCTCCAGAGTACGAACCCCCTTTGGAAACCAATCGGAACCTTCCGGAAACCCCTCCGGAAGCCTCTAGCTAAGTGCCAGCACGCGGATTTAACACTTGGCTTCAACATACTCATGCGTTATGCCCTACTTTCTGTGCATGTCACTAATTTCAGACAGAGGAGAAACTCGGGAGAGTGTCGAGAGTGTCAGTCTGAGTGGAGGACTTCAGACAAGAGGAAGGAAGGCAAGAAGGCATAAGCCAAGTCAATATTCAGAATGAGGAACTATCTACATACATGTGCTACTTATATAGGTTAAGAAGCAATGTGGAATCAGGGTGGCATAAGACATGGAAAAAGAGAATAAGGTATGGAGATGATTTGGAAGTATTGTCCACAATGATCAAGAATAGAACAACGAACATAAACAAAAATAGAACAATAGAATATAGCTAAGCATAAAATAATAGGACTGTGACTGAAAATAGAACAATAGAAAGTGACTGAATATAAAAAAATAGGGTCATGACCGAAAATAAGTGAATAGAAAATGTTCCAAGGGTGGCACTAGTACAGAGATGACAGATAAGGCAGATTGAGAGTGAACTATTTCAGATGATACTATAAACTGCTATATAACCTAATAGCAGGGTGTACTATAAAGGCCAAGGTGATAATACTATATTATATTCTCCTACCCTACACTTCTACAATTCTGTATTCTGTACTTCTAGCATTACTTACATGCTATACACCCCTATAATGCTACTTGATACTTTGTATCATTCACTTGAGTCTATATTCTCACCACCAACCACTCTCATGCCCCTTTTTACTTGATTTTCTAGTTATTATGAGACACCTCAATGGCACAGTATTACAATGTAAGGAATGATGTAGTCATAATTCAAAGTAATATATCCCAAAGGTGAAGCAATGGCAAGGTTCTGAATAGGGTACGGCTTCAACTTGTGTGTTGCACCCACTGGACCACACTGGACCCTAATTTTATAATAGTGAGAGTGGAAATGAAGACTGAAATGAATGGAGGAAGCTTAGTTGAAATCTTAGTTGATTTTCTGACTGAAGAGCAGACTACTGAGTGTACAAGATCTTATACTACTTGCAAATCTACGAGGAGTTGACTAGATTCCTATAATAGATGAGAAAGTCTGAAGATCATAAAAGCGAGAACAGAATACTATGTCCCATTCTTAATCTCCTCCATGACATTGAGGGGTGACATGTTATCTTAATTTCCAATGGAGTTACCCTATAAGAAATGTAGTAACAGATTGGATATCAGAGAATAGAAATGACATAACGGAAATACGAAATAAGAAAAGTAGAGCAGAACATAAAAGGAAAATATTAAAAGTAATAAAGGCAAGGATGGATGCGCGAGCATATGGAGGATAGACATAATGAGTGAAGCATATTGAATGTTGCATGTGATGCCAAGACAGATACACAAGGTGTATTGAATTCAAAGGCTGATAAGTGTATTGTTGGGGAATGGGAAATTTTCCATTAGACATGAAGGGCCACTGAACCGAATCAGCATATTAGGATCCAAACCTGTCAAGTACACAACACCAAGCCTCAGTTTACTTGGTCATATCAACTTAACAATCTCCACCATCTAATCCCACACACCAGTGACAAGTCATTCTTCACTAGTATGTGGTCTTAGCTCGGTACATTTGGTTCATCACTCAGTCCATTTCCCTTCATCCTATCCCCTCTATCTTTGTTTATTCTTCTCTTCTCAATATTCCCCTTTTTTCTGGCTATAAGCATACTATTGGAGATAGGGTAGAGTTATGTAGAGCATCCATGGCTGCTGTATAAGTCTTTCATTTATTACCTTTCACACCTTAGTTACTTGTGTGAATCTGGAAAGATGGTAGCCATCCACAAAGTGAGGAAGGAGGGTATAGACTACTATAATGTTTGTATGAGGAACTCACTTGCATTTGAAGTACATAGCTGGGACCTTAGTCCCCTATTAGAAGACCATTTTCTAATATAAAGGCAACTGTCAGGGGATGACCAGTTTATTCCTTTTCCTCCTCTTATTTCCTTTGTTTTCCCTATCCCTTTTGCTTCTGTTACTTCTTTAATCATTTCTTTATCTTCCTTGTTTATCCTCTTACTGTAATCCCTTCTCCTTTCTCTTCCTTGCTGGCTGTAACAGGTTTGTTATGTCACAGTTGCTGTAGCTATACAGTTGCTACTCAAGTAAGGGGATCCTTAGTTCTTAATCTTCTGGACCTCTCTACCAGGTAAGCAGCTCACATGTATCTAGCTACATTAACCTTTATATGTTTACTTCTGGACCTCCCTACCAGTTGTCTGATAGCTCTGTGGGTCAACTTGGGGTTTGAGCCCCTGGGTTAGGCCCTGGGTAGGTGGCAGGGCTAGGTAGTATCCTGCTGTTAGCCTCTTAGCAGATGCTGGAATCAGTACCTGAGTAGGTTGCCCTTATATTAGAAAGAATTCACCCAATAGAGGACCAAGGGCTCAGGTCTTGAACTTCAATGGTGAGTTGTCAGGGGAACCCCTGATAATGAATCCCGACCGACACCACCCCACCCGTACTTCATATCCGTCAACCGAGACCTGTTCGGTCCACTCATGGCAGTGCCAAACAGATTATGCACCAAACAATCGTCACCATTGGCGGCTACCCTTCAGAAGTGCCAACCGTAACTATCGGCCCTCCTTTTGTCATTTGCTCCCGGTGTCGAGACCCTGGCGGAACTTCTCAGTTGGTACGGAGAACGATGCCTGGTATGGCACGGAGCACCATAGTGATGGTGCTTATATACAGTAGTTAGTGGGCAAAGGGTTCCCTAGAGTTTTCTCTTTGGATCTCCCTTTGGCAGGTAGGCTAGTCACTATGTATTAGGTACCATACTAAGTCTTTGGATCCCCCTTCGCCAGTGGGCCACCCGAGGGTAGAATGCCTGCTTAGGTTGCCCTTACATGAGTGTTAGTCCTTATATGAGATACACCTCCTTCCTACTTCTATTTCCTTGTGCCACCTATGTGTGTGTCCAGCATCATACTTGTACCTATGAAGGGAATGGTAATAGCTAGACAGCTTGGTGAGCAAGAGAGTGGACCACTTTAGATGACAGTATAAATCACTGCATAATCTGCAGTAGGGTATACCATCCACTGAAAGCCAAGGCAACACTATAAACCACTTCCAACCTCAACTCCTTTAATGCTCCTCTTCTATTTTACAATCCTAGTATATCTACACACTGAATGACCTCTATTATACTACTCTACAACCCATACCATCCACCTCACATCTGCTTTCTTAAAACTGACCACCTTTGTGCTTCATCCCAAGTGAACCCTTGTCCTATAGTACAACTCTACCACACTGACCTCTCCCCTTGGCCTGCTATACAGGCAACCCAATAGGTAACACCACTGATATGGCCTGTGATATACTATATCATACACTCGCTGTTGACAGTGACTACCTCTGGAGGCCAGTGACAGTCCTCCACCCTTCATAGAAGGCATGCCAGACACACTCTTTTGCTGTAGGCTCTGTTACCTTCTCACTAGATAAGATATGTGTTGTGTCTGGGTGTGAGGTGCATGGGGTGGGAGCATAGGTGCATCACTTTACACTGTGACATGCATGTGGTTGCAGTAAATGGTGAGTCACTGCTTCTTGCATAGTTAGAATTATCATTGGTGGCATTGAGGGTCATGCCAATCTTGTTGATAAGATCTGTGGCTGTGGCTGTAGTGAAAGACAACATTGAGGGGCTGGGCATATCTGGATGTACAGGGGGTGTACAATGTTGGGAATGATGATAAAATCCAGGTTCCTATCACTGAAGTAGATTTGCATGCTATATGATAGCCCTACTATTAGTAGTGGTCATGCGTGAACATATTTCGGTTGATATAGGATATGTAAGTTTAGACAGAGGACTCAACAATATGTGAAAATAACAAATGTGTGACAACCAACCAATGTCTATTGTCTACTGTCACAGCCTAACTTTTTATTATAGATAGACTATAGATACCTCATCTTTTGAGTCAGCTTGAGTCCCTTGCCGAATCTCTCTACATGACACAGCCAAATCACTTTGCTCTCTTTTGATCTTTCAAATCATATATCAGTCTGTCCCTTAGTTTCTTTATGATTACCCCATACTAATTATCTCAATCTCCCTCTCTTTGTTCAGTGCTTTCTATAGAAGATCTCGAGGATTACATTCACTTTGCTAAGAGCTACAAGGAGGCTCAGAGCTCTATTGATAAGGATGCTACTATCTCCCTGACATCAACCTTCTCCTCTCTGGGCTTTGGAAATGACACCGCATCCAGCACTACTTCCTACACTCCTGATATGCATGCTGAAACCATCCCTGCTGAGCAGGAGGACATCTTTAGGAGGCCTACTAGGGTGGCAAACATAGTCAACATTGGCTTCCTTGGATCCAATGAGGATGTGACAGCATAAAAGGCCTAAGAGCCTATTACTGCTGCTACCTTTGGCAAGATAGAGGGCCATCATCCCCTGAGTGTTGGGCCTGGCTGTGGTAGAGATGCAGAGGCCAAGGGCAGGAGTGAGGGGACTAATGCAATTGACGAGTGGGTCCAAGTCACCGATGGGTTCGAGAAGCTAAGGACTGACCTCACATGTGTAGAAGGACTCATGGAAGTTGACGTCAATGTCGGTGATCTGGTAGTCTTTGAGAAGGGCTAGGACATCCTCAGCCATGTTGTGGGCAGCTGTAGTAGAGGTAGACTCTAGGAAGATGTGAATCCAAATAGTGACAGGACTGATGACTGGTTTCTTAGCCTTTTCCTCTTCACCCTCAGCATCTTCTTTGTCCCTATTAACCTTGACATTCTTGAAACAAATGACATCTATCATCATAAAGCAGATCTAGAAATCCCAGTTAGCTAAGTCTATAATATGATGGATATTACCTGACCATGTAAGCATCCATAATCTCAACAACCTTCCAGCCTAAGTTACGATTCCAGACCTTTAAAATCGGATGAGTGAAGACTTCACACAGCTCCCTCAAATACTGCTGGGCCTCAGGTCCCCTGAGTGGGGACCACTTCTCCTTGCCCATGTGGTAAAGTAACGTGGGCTCAGAATGCAGGCTTGTGTAGTAGGACTGAGCTTCTACATTAGAGACAGTATACAGATCAGGAGTGCAGGAAGTAGCACTGGATGAGGAATCGTTGCTAAAGCCCAGAGAGGAGAAGGTCAATGTTAGGGAGATAGCAGTATCCTTATCAACAGAGCTTTGAGCCTCCTTGTAGCTCTTAGCAAAGTGAACATAATCCTCAAGATCTTCTATAGAAAGCACTGAACAAAGAGAGAGAGATTGAGATAATTAGTATGGGGTAATTGTAAAGAAACTAAGGGACAGACTGATGTACAGTATAATTCAAAAGATCAAAGAGAGCTAAGCAATTTGGCTGTGTCATATGGAGAGATTCAGTGAGGGACTCAAGCTGACTTAAAAACAGGAGGTATCTATAGTCTATCTATTATAAAAAGTATGACTGTGGCACCTGTGGGTGTTTTCTGAGTCAGGCCATTATGTAAATTTACTACAGATGCAAACAGTCAGCTGATGGCATGATGGCATGATGGCATAAATGCATCATTGCTCATCACTTGCTCATCAAAAAAAAAGGAACACAACATCACCAACCTATGATACCCTCCTTGTGTACTATGTACCATGCCAACTGACCATGCCGACCACTTACCCTACCCTACTCTACCCTACCCTACCCTACCCTACCCTACCCTACCCTACCCTACCCTACCCTNCTCTATCCTACCCTACCCTACTCTACCCTACCCTACCTCCCTACCCTACCCTACCCTACCCTACCTCCCTACCATACCCTATCCTACCCTACCCTACCCTTATCCTGTAGATCGAGGGAATATTAATGAGTTTTAATCTCTCAAGAAGTTATTACATTCAGATCTAACTACTCGCTATATATATAGTTCTAGAAATTGAATATTATTAATTTGCGTACTAAGCCTGTACCTTTACTGTGTCATCCATGTCTAAGCCAGGTGTCGTTACACCCGGGTCCCGTAGATCCGCTATGGTGGATCTTAGCCGCCTTCATCCGGTTCATGCATGGCTGGATTGCCATCACAATCTTCAACACTCCTCCTCAATTTGGGCCGCACCCGAAAACCTAATCTACCGGATAATCCTCGGTGTTGGTGCATATCCAACGCCTTGGTCATTAAATCTGCAAGGTTTTCCCTAGATCTAACGTAAGTAAGTGTCACCTCGTTAGAGGCCACCCGTTTGCGAATGAAATGATAAGCCACGTTGATGTGTTTGGTCCGCACGTGATAAGTGGCATTGTGGGAAACTGTGATGGCGCTTAAGTTGTCCGATCGCATAGATGTGGGTGTGGTCTGATCTATTCCAAGATCTTGAAGGAATCTTCTAAGCCAGACAATTTGTTTTACCCCCTCAGTCATTGCTATATATTCCGCTTCTGTAGTTGATAATGCGATCGTTCTTTGTTTCTTTGAACTCCATGCGCCAATAAAAAGAAAGAAAAAGATTGACACACATGGAGGCTGGTGGCTGATAATACTATACAAAATGAGAATGGAAGCCAAAAGGTAATTTTTTTTCATTTTATTGACAATGCCTACACCTCACCTCTCTGTACCTGCACCTACATCTGTTGTATCTACCTGTGCTGCATCTACTCCTTCCACATCTACCTGTGCCATGCCTGCTCATTCCATATCCACCTGCACTACATCTGCTCCTTCCATGTCTACCTGCACTGCACCTGTACCTTCTACAGTACGTCCACCTGTGCCATGCCCGCTCCTTCTACATCCACCTGCACTGTGCCCACTCATTCCATGTCTACTTGTGCTATGCCTACTCATTCCACATCTACCTGTACTGTGCCCACTTATTCCACTTCTACCTACACTGTGCCCACTCATTCCACATCCACTTGTACTATGCCCACTTATTCCATGTATACCTGCACCATGCCTGCTCCTTCTATGTCTATCCATGCTGTGCCTACTCCTTCCACATCTACCCATACCTTTCCTACTCATTCCACATCCACCTACACCATGCTCACTCATTCCACATCCACCTACACCATGCCTACTCATTCCACATTCACCTGTGCCATGCTCACTCATTCCACATCCACCTGTGCTGTGCCTACTTATTCCATGTCCACCCATGCCATGCCTGCTCATTCTACATCTACCTGCACCCTGCCCACTCATTCCATGTCTACTTGTGCTATGCCCACTTATTCTACATCCATCCCTACCATACCTGCACCTTCTACATCCACCCATGCTATACCCACTCCTTCCACATCCACCTGCACTATGCCCACTCCTTCCACATCCATCCACACCATGCCTGCTTATTCCACATCCACCTGTACCACACCTGCTTATTTTCCATACCTACATGCACCACACCTGCACCATCCATGTCCACCTGTACTATGCCTACTCCTTCTACGTCTACTCCTGCCATGCCCACTCCTTCCATGTCTACCCATGCATGCCTGCTCCTTCCATATCTACCCACACCATGCCCACTCATTCCATGTCCATCCATGCCATTCCCATTCTTTGCACATCTATTTCTCCTGCACCCACTCCTACACCACCTGCCACCCTCACTTCTACACTTCCATCCACACCTGCTCCTGCACCTCTACCTACACATGCCCTTTATTCATGCACCTGTACTTGCACACCTCTTGCTCTCTCATACACCTAATGCACTGGCTATCACACATGCTACACCTATATGCTGCATCTGCCTCCTACATCTGACACATCCGATGCACCTGACATACCATAGACTTGACACACCTGCTGTATCCATACCTACACTCTCTCTCGCACTGGCTGTTGGTGGTTGGTTGCTGGCATACCTGCTCATTGTTATCACTGTCACACTAGTCACAATTGCATGCCTTCTATAGCAACCCAGTCTGCAGGATGGAAGAGACAGAAGATAGCCAATGCAGTATCAACAGCAAACTTCACCCAGCTAGCTGTAGGTAAAGAAGAGTTAAAGAAAAGGTTTGGCAAAGCACCAGCTACAACTGAAAAATACAAACAATGCCAGCAATAGGGTTATAAGTGGTTAAAAGAACTTATGGAGTCTGAGGCTAGGATTGAGGTCCCTCCAGGATGTCCTGATCATGTTAATGACAGCTTACAAAACTAGCCTATAGAAGACCTAGTGGGTGCATTTGACAAGAAGCCTACTCAAGCCTCTCCCTGGGTTTTGGCATTATTTATTACCTCTAAGTGCTTTGGGAAAGATTCATATGGTGGCCACAGCTTGGCAGATCTATTCTTCATTTAAGATATTGTAGCACCAAGCATATGTGACTTTTCTAATATTTCTCTATTCAAGGTTTCTAATATAATGATAGTGATCCAAATGGCTGCTATCAGGGGTGCTAGGTCTAGGATGTGGAATGATAACTTGCTCATAGAAATCCAGCCTTGTCAACCAAAGTAGATGAAGTTATTTCAGCAGTCAAAAACCAACAGAGTGCTAAAGGAACACATTCCTATTCTTGTGCAATGAGTAAAGAATACATGGATCTGATAATGGATTGGTCCAATACACAGTGCCCTCCTACCATACTGTAAGAATTAGGTACACTCTCTGGAGAAGACTATCATAATTGCCTTCCTAAAGCAACAAAACA
Organism: Chroogomphus rutilus; assembly: GCA_003314275.1. Taxonomy (NCBI): domain Eukaryota; kingdom Fungi; phylum Basidiomycota; class Agaricomycetes; order Boletales; family Gomphidiaceae; genus Chroogomphus; species Chroogomphus rutilus. Next base: position 11,137 of record QLPI01014570.1, on the reverse strand, counting down.
TTATTTCATACGTGCATTTGCAACCAGTGGCTGGACTATCTAGACCAGGTAAGCTGATTTTAAATCTTTTAATTGATACTAATCTACATGCATTTCAGGAATTTTTTTGAGCTTGCCAAGCTCCAATGCAGACATGTTCTTGAGGATGCCTGCACAGGTGATAGGTATAAATTCTGATATCACTTTGGAGAACCAGAAAGGCTGGCAAAACAAGCTAAGTAAAGAAGCTGATTTGCAGGGTCATCACTATGAGATACATCCACAATGTGAGATGCCTACTATCAATATAGAGTTCTACTCGCAAGAGTGGCTGGTATTCCTTCATGCATTTGTATATGGTCATGACCTTCAAGAGGCAGACTATATTTTCCCATCTTTAAATGCATGGGGGCTGGTTTAGCCTGGTTTGCCTATCTCACATGATACTATCTAAAAATAGATGGATGAGTTTGTTGCTGGTACAGGTATCAATCTTGGGATAAGCCATTTAACCACACACTGCTTTTGTCAAGATGGGGCTTAATATCATTTCATGTATGTACCAATTGGAAAGCATTGGAGCTTAGCTACCATTTGCTAGTAGGGTAGATGGGCTAAAGGAGAACATGTGTTTTTTTCACCTTTTTTCCTTTAGCTAGAAACATGTTCTAATTTTTTTCAGTGAGATACACTCATAAGGTATCTCTTAGATGAACTTTACTACTATAAAGAAGGCCATGGTGATGCCCTCTGCCCTATCCCTCAAGAGGCTGGTAGATCTTTCCTTAGTGAGCAATTAAAGGACCAACCTGCAACCAAGCAAGAAGTACAGGTAATTGTCAGCACACAACTTGAGGCTATGGTATCAAGAATTATTGATACATATCATCTTGTGTCTCTAACTGGACCTTTACCACACCAGTGTGGAGAACATAACCTACCTGTTACTACTGGATCAGCTGCCAATGCCATAGAGCCTTCAACTATTATACCTACTTCCTAGTATAGCATGATCCTACAAGGGATTTGTATACAACCACTGCCACATATGGGTCCTATAAACATGCACTGGAAACAGATGGTGTGTGACTGGGAAAAAGATGATCTCTCCTACGGCCATTCTATCCCTCTTAAGGATTGGGATCCAGCCTGGTATACTGGTAGCAACTGAGATTACTATGGAATTTCTGGATGTGTAAGCAAATCTTCCTTTCAGCTTTCCTTTCTCTACATAAGGCAACTAAATAGTATGTTAACTCACTAGTTGCAAGGGAGATGAGGCTGAGTTCCTGTACAAGTGGCTAGTTGCAGACACTGGAGGCCCCACCACCCTGCTGGAGGTGATTCACAAAGCACAAATCCAATCCAAGGCTGCTAAGCTACAAAAGAGAAAGGCCAGTGCCATAGTTAGCTAGGCTAATTACAACAATGAAATTATATAGTGTACATACCCACATACCCTAAATACAACATTAGATATATTTATACATCTCACACTGCTGGTCAGCACTTTATAAGAAATTCACATAAGCTTACTTGGTCAGCCATATACCAAAAGTGAGTCAACCTTGTATCATTCTACTGACAAACTTCTTGCTATGACAATAAGATAGCCCTCACTGTTAACCATTACAACACAGTCTGTCTAACTGATACAATGCACCCACACATCACACATGGCTCATATCAGTGGACGACCCACTTTCCAGACCAAACTGAAACCAAAGAGTAAAGAGCAAAGGGGCATAGACCAAGGAGATCCATGGGCTAGAGAAGGGATGGATATGAGATGTGCTCTCCTTAAGCCAGGCAAACTGACCATGGTCCCAAATAAGATATGGACAACACAGGCCAGTTACCAGGAGTTTGGGTTTGCATACCTTAGGGCCCAACTGGGGGGTAAGGTATGTTGAAGAAGCAAGGCATGGGAAAAGGATATATAGAGTATAGACTCACTAACAAGAGACCTTAAGATTTCCTCTTAGGATTTCCCCCTTGTCAGATGAGCCCTCCTCCTTCTTATGTACATAGGCAATGTCTGGGCACTCCCCCTTGTCAGCTCTGTGTGATGGCCCACAGGTACAACAGGGGTTGCCTTCACAGCTATTAGGACCAAGCCCTCAAGGTCTAGCACTTATCATAACAGTAATCAAGACGGACATGATTGTGGGAGGAAGGGAAGGCATCTTAGGCATTTGATAAGTGCTTGTGATCTGTTGAGCTATAAAGAAGGCCTCCTTGGTTTATGAAGAACTTCTTCTTCTCTAATGGAGAACAAAGCACTCTCCCCAGAAGCAGTATTTGTAGAATATACCCACCTTATCCTTGAGGAGCAGAGAAGAGAAGAGGAGGAAAGGCAGAGAAGAGTGGAGGAGGAAAGGTGGAGAAAAGCAGAGGAGGAAAGGTAGAGAAGAGTAGAGGAGAAAGGCAGAGAAGAGCAGAGGAGGAAAGGTGGAAAAGAGCAGAGGAGGAAAGGCAGAGAAGAGTGGAGGAGAAAAGGCAGAGAAAAGCAGAGGAGGAAAGGTAGAGAAGAGTGGAGGAGGAAAGATGGAGAAGAGTAGAGGAGGAAAGGCAGAAAAGAGCAGAAGAGGAAAGGCAGAAAAGAGTAGAGGAGGAAAGGCAGAGAAGAGCAGAGGGGGAAAGGCAGAGAAGAGCAGAGGAGGAAAGGTGGAGAAGAGCAGAGGAGGAAAGGTGGAGAAGAGCAGAGGAGGAAAGGTGGAGAAGAGAAGAGGAGGAAAGGTGGAGAAGAGTGGAGGAGGAAAGGCAGAGAAGAGCAGAGGAGAAAGGCAGAGAAGAGTAGAGGAGAAGCAAGATGTGGAATCAGGGTGGTATAAGACATGGAGAAAACAATAAGGTATAAAGAGCATGTGGAGGTATTGTCCACAATGTTCAAGAATAGAACAAAGAAATGTAGGCGAGAATAGAATAATAAAAATGTGGCCAAGTAAGATAATAGAAATGTGGCCGAGAATAAGATAATAGAAAGTGACCAAATATAAAATAATAGGGTCATGGCTAAGGATAAAACAATAGAAAATGTCCTAAGGTAAAACAGGCTGAGAAATAAAGAATAAATAGGGTGGGAATAATGGATAATAAATGAGGGAAGGGTGGATAATGAATAGGATGGGAGATGTAGATGATGAATATGCTGAGCTAAGAATGACATACTGAGTGACTTGTATATGACTTGGTCACCTGTGTGTGAAAAATGTCCTGAGGGAAAACAGGTGAAGGAAAGGATGGGAAATGAAGGAATAATAAGGAATAGAAGGGGTAGGATGAGGAATGTGAACCAAATGATAAACCAAATGTACTGAGCCGAGACCATGTACTAGTGAGGAATGACTTGTCACTGGTGTGTGGGATTAAGTGGTAAGGGTTGTTTGGTTGGTACTACTGAGTGAACTGGAGCTCAGTATTGTGGGCTTGACAGACCCTGAAGTTAGGGATATGATGAGATCTGAAGGGTGCAGCATGTAAGCTGAAGCCAAGTCCTACCTCTGAACCTCACAAAGTTACAACCTTGCCAAGATATAATTAAGAACCTTACCGCTTACATTCTTAACATAGCCTGCTCTTAACCTCCTTCATCTCACCCAGAAGTTATCCCACAACCTCAGACAGATCTCATATAGCATTGGTGAGAGCAAAGACTGGAGAAACAGGTGGGGCAACCTTTGTAATTGTTACAATGTAAAAGAATGACATAGTTGTAATAAAAGTAATATCTCCCAAGGGCGAAGCAATGGTGAGGTTTGGAATAGGGTTAGGCTTCAACTTGTGTGTTGCGCCCACCAGATTGCACTGGATCCTAATTTCATAAAAGCGAGAATGGAAATGAAGTCTAAGATAAATGGAAGGAAGCTTAGTTGAAATCTTAGTCGATTATCTGACTGAAGACTGAACTACTGAATGCACAACATCTTTATACTACTTTCAAATCTACGAGGAGTTGACTAGATTCCTATAATAGATAAGAAAGTCCAAGGATCATGAAAAGCCAGAACAGAATACTATGTCCCATTCTTGATCTCCTCTATGACATTGAGGGGTGACATGTCACCCCGATTCCCAATGGAGTTACCCTATAAGGAACGTAGTAGCAGATTGGATATCAGAGATAGAGCAGAATTGCAAATAAGGAAGGTGGAGAAGAATGTAATTAAGAAAATATTAAATGTAAATGACAGTGAAAATGGATTTGCGAGCATGTGGGGATTGACATAAAGTTGCATGTGACGCTAAGATGGATACACAAGGTGCATTAAATTCGAGGGCTGAAGAGCATATGGTTGAATAGGTGAGCGAGGGCAGAGTTAGGCTGAATGGGCTGATTTGAATAGTTGGGCATGCTGATGCAATGGTTCCTAATAGTAATTGGCAGAGGCACTGAGACTGGAATCCTCACCAGGATTGGAGGTGAACTCCTTGCTGGAGATGGTGAATTAGAGGAGAGAAAAAAGGGAGTAGGTGACCAAATAAGGTAATCAAGGTTGGGCAGTGATGATGACAAATCACAGGACAGTTTCCACTCCACTCTGGCCTTCTTCCTCAGATGAATTTCAACTTCACTCCTCACCTCACTTGTCTGCCCACCATCCTCCTTGTCTAAATCCAAGATAATCATTTCTGCTTCCCCTTCCCCTTGTCCTTCTCTGCCCCTCTCCTCTTCAAAGTACCCAATTCTTGGATCCCCTTACCCTGCCAAGATGTATTACAGCCAAATACTGTGTTGTGTGCTATTAGGAACCGTTGCACCGGCATGCCCGACTATTCAATTTAGTCCATTCAGCCTAACTCTGCCCTCACTCACCTATTCAATCACATGTTCTCAGCCCTTGAATTCAATGCACCTCATGTATCCATCTTGGCATCACATGCAACTGTCAATATGCTCCACTCATTTATGTCAATCCCCACATGCTCACAAATCCATTTTCACTTCATTTACATTTAATACTTTCTTCATTATGTTCTGCTCCACTTTCCTTATTTGCAATTCCATTCTATCTCTGATATCCGATCTGTTACTACATTCCTTATAGGGTAACTCCATTGGGAATTGGGGTGATATGTCACCCCTCAATGTTATGGAGGAGATCAAGATTGGAATATAGTATTTCTGTTCTCGCTTTCACGATCCTCGGACTTTCTTATCTATTATAGGAATCTAGTCAACTCCTTGTAGATTTGAAAGTAGTATAAAGATCTTGTACATTCTGTAGTTTAGTCTTCAGTCAGATAATCGACTCTGATTCGACTAAGCTTCCTTCCGTTCATCTTAGACTTCATTTCCACTCTTGCTCTTACAAAATTAGGGTCCAGTGCAATCTGATGGGTATAACATACAAGTTGAAGCCTACCCCTACTCAGAACCTTACTATTGCTTTGACCTTGGGAGATATTATGTTTATTATGACTACATCATTCTTTTACATTGTAACATGTACACCATACACAAGCCCCGAGATCTGAAACTCCTCCTACAACTCTGTGCAAATACAGAACTCTTTAGACCACCTCACTGGAAGCCACTTGGCTTCTGAGGTTCTATCTGGCAATGATTTCTGGTAAAACATTGGGTTAATCTCCCCATCACTCATGTTGTGCATAAGTTGGAGCTTCATGTACTACAAGAGGAATCAGCCAACAAACCTTGGGATAAGCAAAAAGTTTGGAACTTACTTTAGAACTTTTATATGATAATCCTTCAACCCAAGGGACACACATGTCATGAAGACCTCACATCAAATTTATTGCATCCAGGATGTCTGGATCGATGATGACAATCAAGGGGTTGGCCTGATTGACAGGGCTAGTGATGTGTACTCTACTGAAATCAGTAGTAGTAGAGGTGGTTAGCTGATAAGCATTACAGTTTGAGTTGTTTGGCATTGTCAATGATGGAGATCACCAGCCCAGCCAGCTTCCCTTTTATATAATCTTGCTGAAGTTTCAAACTCAGATGCAGGTATCCCCAAACTTCACTACTATGGCCTTATAGGACTTGGCCATAAGGAGGGGATACTGTCATGACCTCACTGAACTTATCTCCATTATTTCTGCTAAAGCATATGGTTACTTTTCCTTTTCAAGTAAATCTGTGAGGCACCAAGAATGCCAACAATGCATAGGCTGAGTACTATTGCAATAGTACCGACTTCATGATGCTGGCAGGAATCAGTCAAGTCCTGCAGATGGATCAGGGTGGCTTGGCTTCAATGTACTTGTGTATTATGCCCTACTTTCCATGCATGCCACTGATTTCAGACAGAAGAGATACTTGGGAAAGTGCTGAGAGTGTTGGCCTGAGTAGGGGACTTCAGATGGGAGGAGGGAAGACAAGAAGGCATAAGCCAAGTTGATATTCAGAATGAGGAACTATCTACATCCATGTACTACTTATATAGGTTATATGGAAAGTAGGGCACAATGCATGAGTACATTAAAGCCAAGCCACTACAACCAGCCTGCAGGACTTGGCCAGTTCCCACCTGTGTCAGGGTTTGGGTACTGACGGACTTCGGTACTGCCGAGGGTTGTCAGGTGGACAATGGCCAAGTCCTGCAGGCTAAGAGTAGTGGCATTGGCTTTAACGTACTCGTGCATTGCGCCCTACTTGCCGTGCGTGCCACCGATTTGCAACAGACAGGTACTCAGGAGGATGCTGGTGATGCTGGCCTGAGTCAAGGACTTTTACAGAGGGGAAGAAGGTAGAAGGGCCTAAGCCTAGTCGATACCCAGAATGAGGAAATATGTACATGCATGTCCTACTTATATAGGTTAAGAAGCGACATGTGGAATAAGGAATGTGGGACAACAAGGTATGCAGAACATGCGGTTATTGTCCACAATGAGTAAAATTAGAACAAGGAATGTAAACCGGGATGAAACAATAAACGATAGAATAATAGAGAATGGGTCAGAGACAGGACAATAGAGAGTGTATGACTATAAAACAAGGGTTGCGCACGAAGATAGAACAAGGACAGGAAGTCCCGAGGTGAAGTAGATTGAGGAACAGTGTCAAGCTTCGGTTACTGATGGACTTCGGTACTGCCGAGGGGTGTTGGCGAAAAGGTTGAGCGGACTATAGCCAAGTCCTGCAGGCCAAGAGTAGTGGTGTTGGCTTCAACGTACTCGTGCATTGCGCCCTACTTGCCATGCGTGCCACCTATTTGCGACAGACAGATACTCGGGGGAATGCTGATGATGCCAGCCCAAGTCAAGGACTTAACAGAAGAGAAGAAGGTAGAAGGGCCTAAGCCTAGTCGATACCCAGAATGAGGAAATATGTACATGCATGTCCTACTTATATAGGTTAAGAAGCGACATGTGGAATAAGGAATGTGGGACAACAAGGTATGCAGAGCATGCGGTTATTGTCCACAACGAGTAAATTTAGAACAAGGAATGCAAAGCGGGGATAGAACAATAAAAGACAGGATAATAGAATCGTGACTCAAGATGGGACAATAGGGAGTGGCTGAGTATAAAACAATGGAGTCGTGACCGAGGATAATACAAGGACAGGAAGTCCCGAGGTGAAACGGACCGAGGAGTGTGGATGGCAGATGTACCGGGCCGAGACCGGTGCACCAAGTGTTATGCATGTGGCGTGGACACTTGGTCGTGGATATAGGATGGTTGTTCGGTCGGCAATGCCGAATAGATAGGCCTCGGTATGTGTACTTGACAAACGGGCAGATGGTGCGGTGGACATGCCGAGCTGAGAACGGTGTACCAAGTGACGTGCATGCGGTGTGGACACTTGGACGTGGATGTAGAATGGCTGCTCGGTCGGCACCGTCGAATTATCGGGACCTCGGTACGTGTACTTGACAACCTGCACCTTTGGCATTACCAAGGCCTGACAGGGTCCAAGGTTTCAGAGCTGAGTGAGGTAAGTCTTAGTTGATTTTCTGACTACTCAATGACTAATTTACATGCATATTATATACTAAGAACATATTTCAAATATTAGTAATCAAGAACAAGGGGAACTACTAATGGGGAGGAGATCCCCAGTCAAAAGAACAAGGGGATTGAAAGTACAAAGAGGCAAGCAAACTCTGTAACAAAGCTACTGTGGGATCTGGGTGGGATCTGAGTGGGATCTTGATGTACTTCCTTATCAGGAAATGGGGAGCAGGGTTGAGGCAAACAAATGTAATAAGTGAATGGAAATGAAAGGACACTTAGTGAAAGATCAAGATTAGGCAAATGAGGTTCAAACTGGTGAATTGAGGGTGTAGTGTCTGATCAAAGGGCTGAAGATAGGCAGCAGAAATAGGGTAGATAAGAAAAGGCTGAAGAGTGGAGTTACTGGATATGGGAAATATAACCATATGCTTCAAGTGGAAATGACAATGGAGATGATTTCAATGAGGTTGCTCAAGCAAAAATGATAATAGAGATAATTTCAATAAGGTCATTCAAGTGGAAATGTTACGATGATGATAAAGACGTAATCGTATATTATTAAATCTCCCAATGGCGAGACAATTGGCGAGGTTCAGATTGGGGTTGGCTTCAACGTACTTGCGTTGCACCCACTTGGAACGCACGGTCCCCAAATTTCATAAAAGCGAAGAGAGACGGAAGTGAACAGAGGAACTTAGTCAAAATCAAGATTGATTTTCTGACTGAAGACTGAACTAATAGTACAAGATCTTTTATACTACTTTCTAATCTATTAGTAGTCGAAGGGATTCCTATAATAGAATGAGAAAGCCGAGGAACGTGAAAAGCGAGAAACAGAAATACTACATCCCAAATAATGATCTCCTCCATGACATTGTTGAGTGACGTGTCACTCAGATTCCCAATGAAGTTACCCTAAGGAACATAATAGCAGATCGGATATAAAGGAGTGAACGGAATTGCGAACAGATGAAAATGAAATGAAACGTAATGAAAGATATTAAATGTAAATGAGGACGGAATGGAAAAGCGAGCATGTGGAGTGTGACGTAAATGAGTGGAGCAAATTGACAGGAGCACGTGACGCCAAGACGGATACACGAGGTGCATATAGTCCATGGGCTAAGGGCATTATGTTGAATAGCAAGCGAGAGCGGAGTTGGGCTGAGTGGGCTGAATTGAATAGTTGGCTTGCCGGCATACAGTTCCTGACAGTATCCCCCCCTTACAGCTGAGTCCCACGAGGCCGCGGAATGAAGTTCTAGAATGGTGGCCCCGTTGGAGTTCAGAAATGCGAAAGCGTATAAGAGTAGTCGTGAGGGAGTTTGGGGGGTAACCATCGTCGACATCGCCAATGGAAGGATACTACGTCAACCCTGCCTACGTGCAGAAGCTCATGGGTCTCAACCCCTCGCCAATCGCCACCTATCTCCGAGGTGGAAATAACCTCCCCGCTGTCATACCGTCTCTGTCGTCATCCACCATCGAGCGCAGTCAGGTGCTACTGGCACAAGACCACATAGATGTGCGAGAACCTTGGATCGAAGGGGTGCATTCGAAAAGTGCGAAGGTGAGTAAGAAGTTGTCTCGGAATTGGTTTGTTACTGATTTGTCTTTTGCAGTATGCCCGTCTTCAGATGAGGTATGACGTGGGCGACGCCAACGGCATCTTCTATCGAAAAGTGAAGTTGGGTGAGCAGGATGACCGTACACCCTGGTCTCGCGGGTTCGCCGTCAAGAAGGATTGCAGTCACTGCAAAAAGCGAGGCAACATGTGCCTGAGGAAGTGGGATCTCGACTTGGACTTGGGTGTGTGTGTGTGGTGTAGCGAGAGAGGAGTGGGGTGTAGCATAAATGAGAGAGGTTGAGGTACGAGTAAGAGGAAAGGCAAAGGGAAGGTTAGGGAGCGGAATCCCGAGGATGAGGGAAGTCCGAGGTCGAAAAAGCGAACAAGGGAAGGTACGCCGGAAGATGATGAGTCTGATGCTGATGGTGCGGGTTCCTCGAAAAAGCCGAGGTTGGAACCCAGAGCGCGTACCCCCCTCTTCCTTCCTGACTCCTACTCTTCACCGCCTCCTCCACCGCCCAACCCTCCTCAGGAGTCGTCCCCTGCACCTGCTGTGGCACAGATGCCACAGATCACCGTGTCGTCGCCATCACCAGCCCCTCCTCCACCAACCCTTTCACCTCCACCTCCACCACCTGCGCCATCCCCTACACCTCCTCCACTACCGCCCCCTGCGGTTGCGTTACCTCCCAGAGCCGTGCCCTCTGCGCCGCCTGCACCTTCACCCGTCATTGCGTTGACCGCTGCTCTTCTGGAATTGCAATGGTCAGTTGAAGAGCATCGAAAGGAGCTGTTGGAACACAAGTTCCAAGTGTTGGAGAGTCGCATGACTAATGAAGAATTGCGAGGTGAAATCAGGCAATTGCGAGGTGAGGTGAGCGAGTTGCAGATGTTGTTACAGCATCAGAAGCTGCAGAGCAAGGACTGGGGGTCTGAACCGCCAAGGGTGCGTGGGTCTTGGGAAGGTTGGATAAGCAGGAATAGAAATCCGAGGAATGACTTTGATGACGTGGATGGAAATGGGGATATAGAGTTGGACTATGGGATTTAAAATGTATATTTGACTTGAATGTGAATTGAAGTTTGGAATAGAGTTGAATTGAAATAAGGAATGATGGAATCGAAACTGAAGTTGAACTTGAAAACGGAAAGAAGAAGCTGAATTGCGAGTTGAATGAGTGAATTGGAATTGAGGGTTTTTTTTTTTTTTTTGAACTTGAAGACAGAGAGAATGGAACTGAAATGCGAGAGTGATAATGAACAGAATGAGCGAGAGTGAACGGAAGAGAAATTGCGAGGTGCTTATGGAATGGGTAATGGTCCAGGTTTATCTGGATACAACTTGTGAAAGTCTTGAATGAGTTCTGAAGCATGGTTGAGTTCTGTTGCAAGGAGCCATGAAGTTTCTTCATCTGTGCCCTCATATCCTGCCCACCATACTAAGTACAACAGCCTACATGCCATACGTCTATTGTCGATTTTCGAGTCCAGGATCTCGGATATCTCGAATTCGGGTTCGCCGTCGATTATGACTGGGGGTAGAGGAGGTTGAATGCGATTAGGAATGGGATTAGGAGTGGCTGGCTCAAGCATTGAAACGTGAAATACAGGATGTACTGCGTTCATGTAGCCTGGGAGTTTCAGAGTAACAGAGTGAGTACCGGG
>QLPI01014562.1:0-13147 GCA_003314275.1 Chroogomphus rutilus | reverse complement strand
TGTGTTAGAGAAAAACTTTTGTCTCAACATTCACTCACAACATGGATCACACTAATATGCCTTAGCTCCCAAAGCTTACTGGTACCAACTGGCATGAGTGGCAGAAGGAGATAGAGACCTACTTCATGCTGATTGGCTGTAGAGGTTATATTGATAGTGTTAGGCCTGGAGGTGAAAAGACTTTGGCCTGGAATCAAACTGAGCAAAAGGTCTATGGCATCATATGGTTTCTAACCGACCCCAACTACCATTCACCAATTATCACCACAAAGTCTGGCAAAGAAGCCTGGAGTAAACTCGTTGCTGAGTGCCAAAAGGACAATGAAACAAATAGGATACTCCTATGCTAAGAATTCTGTTCCATCATCCGTGATTCATCTGCTTCAATCTCAAACTTCATTGATCCTCACAGTTATTCACAGATTAGAAGCTATTAGCCGCCACAAACTAGACAATCTCGAAATTACTGACAAAATCCTAATTGGGTTACACCCATCTTGGGCTCCAGTTTGCATAGTGCTTATGCTGTAAACAACATCCCCAACTCTTGATGAGATTGCCTCAGCACTCAAACAGTATGAGGCTAATAAGATGGGGGTGGAAATGGTATTAAAGAAGGAAAAAGGAGAATCAGCATTGATTGCCAGAGGAAAGCATGGCATTTTAGGATCCAAAGAGAAAGCCAATGAAAATGACAATGACTTTGATTGGGGGAATACAAAGAACCATGAGGGGGTATGCTATCAGTATGGATGCCCTCATCATATTGCATAATTCTGTGTTGCGAATATGCCAGAGGAGGTCAAGTGGTGTACTGGCACACATTACAATGATTGATGGTGTTAAATCTGTGTGTCAGGTGCTTAGCTATATACTTCTGGAGGGGTTTCTGGAGGCTTCTGAAGGGGTTTCCAGGAGGGGGGTTGAGACTTGGGTGGCAAAAGGGTTAGAGATCACAGATTCACAGATAGAGATGGAAAGACGGGAAGAACCAGAGACTTAGGGTTGGTCACGGTATTAGGTTGTTACGATTAGTCGTTCAAGTGTTCGAAGTTGGAGGGACTTAGCTTCAACTTATGTGTTGCTCCCTCCTCGATCATCTGTCTCTAATTTTGGAAAGTCAGAAAGTTTACTGGAACTGAATCGGAAACTACAATGCAGATTAAGTTGATATTCATGCTGGCAAATAGTCCAGTTGACTGGGGTTTTATATACATGTAGTTAATCCTTGTACTATCTATTGCCAAGTAAAGACAAGGGAAAGAGGAATACAAGGGGACAATGGAGAGGTGAAAAACAAGGGGGAGAGGTATGCGACAATCTTATGGTTCACTTGTTTGTGCATGGAACCTTGGTTTTGGAATTATGGAAGGGAGTCAGGGTTGGGGGACTATGGGTCGTTGAAAAGGAACTGCAGAAAGGTGTTCGGGGAATGAGCTTGTGGATAACTGTGGTCAGAATCCCTCAGGAATGGCAATGACTGGATGATTAGATTAGTCTGAGTCGCGGTTCATAACAGATGGTGATGACAACTATTTGCAGCTACAGCTGCTGAAGGTACAAGTGCAACTCCACTTCATCAACTAAGCAGCAATCCCTTGCATATTATACACAAGAAGAAAAAGAAGAAACACTGGTTTAAAACCAGCAATCCTGAGTTGGTCAATTGTTCATTCTAAGTTCTCTTATTTATGTTTTTATCCATTCTATCCAACACTCTCCTTTATTGAGTTTATTATGGGGGTGTCAGCCTCAGGGGGTGTGTTGAAATATTTTGCTGAGATGTTGAGGCCAATGTTGGTTAAACGCTGGAAGTTGGTTTGGAACCATTGATGATTTAACCTGAGAAACATGACAAAACTTTGGTATGAATAAAGCTTAATCAAGTTTTCTGACAAGACAATAGCAAGTTAATGCCAGTCTGGGTTGTTGTCCAAAAAGAATTGTTTAGAGGGGGCCTTGGCAGGTGCCTTGTCAATTACATGTAGGAATAATAGTTTATGGGCATAAACTATTAGTTCTACCCTTGCCTAGGATTATTTCCACTGATGTTCTGTATAATCTGATTTAGTTATTTTACTATATTTTTGTGTACCTTTTCTGTTTTAGCCAAAAACCTTCCACTTTGATAGAAGGGTGAGATTTACTCTTTGGAATAAGTTTCTGTTTGCCAATGGGTCTTCAGATTTATTGATGGACAGGGTGGCAACTGGTCCTTGGACCAATGTACCTAAGTGGTCTTTGGACCAACTTATATAAGAGTGCATGCTGCACTAGATAATCTGGTGGATTATGGATGAAAGTAAGATTGTTAATTACTTTTATGCTACAGAACCAGCCTATATATACTAATTCTAAGCTGATTATGTAACTCTCTGATAAGGCAAGACTTTTCTGAAATTAGTAGAAGGGTGTGAAAAGGAATGAAAAGTCCTGGAAGCCTGTGGAAGTCACAGTGTCACTCTGGAGTCACTAGTGAATAGAAATAAGCAATATTCCCATGGCTGGTAGTCTCATGACTGGTCAAGTCATGAAATATTAATAGTATGTGAGCCATGCTTCTGGACTGACCTTGTATGCAATATTCATTATGTAAACCCAGGAATTTTTGTACATTGTAGTCTTGGGAACTTGAGCCAGCAGTTTGGTGCCATTTTCCATGTATAAGTGTTTGGCACCTGGCTGTGGTTCCTTGTGGGTCCAAGTAAGATAGGCAAAAAATATAAGTGTTTTTAAAGGTTTTCCTTGGGCCTGAAGTGCTTGATGATTTAAGAGTTAATTACTTGAGAGTAATTCACTCTTAAATGGCCTGCCAAAATATTATAACATTTTTTTGGTAGTCTAGATAAGACTGATATAAATTGGATTTTTCCTTGGAGGAGAGGTTTGGACTCCTGCATGCTGAACCAGTTTGGAATGACTAGACTTTAAGGTGGCATTCCCTGTTCCCTAACAGAAGTAGTTAGACACTGCAGAAAATTTTCTTGTAGTGATATGATGTGTTACAGAATACAGCCTTCTGTGCCTCTATTTCCAACATGTGACACAGTAACTATATAGCTAGTGATTAGGTTAGGGGATCCTCACCTGTATCTCTTTGGACCCCCCTCAGGTATGCAATACTATCAGTAGTAGTCAGTAATGTACCTAACCTCTACCTAAGCCTGAGCAGAATCAGTGCCAGCAGAGAGTTGCCCTTACAGGTAGTCTGAGATGGCCAAGTTGTCTGAATGTCTGATGCATCCAGGAAACCTCTGTCTCTAACTTGATACACAGGGGTGAGAGTTGGACAGTACTGGTTGTAATACTAAGTGATGTCATCCTTAGCCTTTGCTAGTACTGACTTGGCTTCTTATAATTATTTATCCATTCAGTCTTTAAACTCATTGACTATATTGATTAGTGACTGAGGTTCTCAGGGCTCAAAGCCTATATATGGGTGCCATCCTGTATTCAATATGAATGTAGTTTGTCAGGTAGCTGAGTGTATATGATTGTTGTACTAGAACTCAGCCATAGGCAAGAGGTCATCCTGATCATCCTGACACTCATTGACAAACACTCAGAGATACTGCTATAGCTCCTGGTTGATATCAGGGGATGACCTGTTCTAATGACTGAGCTAAGGCCAATAGAACTAGATACCCTCCAGGCAACCCAAAGACTCCACCCAAAGTCTCAGTGCCTTTAGCATAGGATTGGTATTAAATCCACGTGTCAGGTGCTTAGCTAGATACTTCTGGAGGGGTTTCCGGAGGGTTCCAAAGGGTATCCAGGAGGGGCATCAAGACTCCGGTGGTGAAAGGGTTAGGGATTGCAGATCCACGGATGAAGTTTAGAGTTCAAAGGTCAATAACAATTCTGTATGTGACATTGACTTGAGGGACAATATATGAGCTTTACAAAGCCTGACTTGGTTCAAAACCTCTTGTATTGATTTTTGTCTGGGTAAGTTTGCACACTTTATCGATATGAGCTAGGGGAATAGGAATCTAAGGATCTTGCCAAGGAACATGTTTGATGACTGGCATAATGGAGTCAGAGAAGTAGCCACAACTGAGGGTTCATTGTTCTGAATCTACAAAGGCTAAAACCTTCAGGTTATTTGTCAACACTATAATGAATAACTTCTTTTCTTTGGCTGATGAAAATCTATCTTTATTGATCTTGAAAATCAGAAGTCAATCATGGGTAAACTTTTCTGTTGGTACAAATTCTGGGGGTTTGGAGATAGAGGTCAAAGGGATAAAAGGGGATCTTCAGGAAAATGACAAATAACATAAGCATCTTCTGGAAATGTTACTGGGATTGGATGAATTCTTTGATTTACTGGTCTGTAATGTCTTCTGGCAGTAAAGGAATAAGAGGTATTTTCAACTTGAGGATTGTCTGAAGGAGGAGAGAATTACTGAATGATTAAAGAGTGATGTATAAGGGTATTGGGTGGTAGTTTAGTGTCATCTTGAATGGTCTCTGGATCTGTTAAGACTTGTATTTCTCCTGATTTTCTTAGAGTGTCATGTTGGCTATTATTATGTTAGGAGAGGGAGGGCCTTTTCTAAAAAAATGAGCTGAATTGAAGAAGTCTTCTACATGTTGAGCTGGAACTACACATGTTTCCCAATTGATATCTCCATGAGGGTTGTGACAGCAGAGCCAAATACCTATATCTCTTTCATTAATGGAAATTCAGTTTCATCTTTGCCAGGGTCTTCCTAGAAGGAAGGAGAAGGGAAATTTGCTTCTAACCTATAGATCTGTGGTGGTGATGAAATTTACTGCTTTGAGACTGACATTGTGGCACTTTCCTTGTATAATTGTATCATGTTATCCTGTATCACATATGTATGTAGTCAGACTTGTGTTGATAGGGAGTTGAGCAATCAATGTGTATGTGTTAGAGATCCCTTATACTCTTATACCCTATATACTGCAGGAAAAACCAATAAAAAAGGCATTCAAATACTAAAGTACAAAAACATGACTGACTCCTTCTTGTACCATTAGTATTATAATTAATTAGCTTTGGAACGCTAATTCAATTTGTCTCTTGTGTTCAAATATTCCTAATTGTATTTTTTTAACCTTCCTGGTGCTTCACAAAGCTCCTCAATACTCCCATTACATTTAATACTATTTACTTTGTTCACCACCAAAGGTTTGGCCCCATTTTCAAACTCCGCTGGCCAGTTCATCGGACTGCAGCAGGATTCAAGCCCAGAGCCAAGTTACCAGATTCTCCATAGAAACATACTAAATATTAGCCTGAGACACCCCTGTCTCATACAAATATTATAGTGAGACACTATATTGTCCCTGCATAGTCTCTGCCCTTAGTTACATACCTAAATCCGGTTTAAATTGCCCTTTTATTGCTAAATAAGGGAAATAGTTAGAAATAGATTCAGGAACTTCTACAAGCTTCCAGCACCTTCCATCACTTTCTGTAAAGTGCCACCAGGTTCTGGAAGGCTTTCCTTATTTAGATAGATTAGTCAGGAGATAGTTAGCTTACTAATCAGCCTGTAAATTAATATAAAAGGAGGCCTTCTTGCCCCCTTTTGAAGCAATCAATTTATCTTATCTCCTTACACTTGCTGTCAGGGGAACCCCCGATCATGAATCCTGACCAGCGCCGAACCACCCGTACTCCACACCCGCTGACCGAGGTCCGTTCGACCCACTCACGGCAGTACCGAGCATACTGCGCACCGAACCATCATCCCTGTTGGCGAGCACCCTTCAGAAGGGTCGACCATAACCCTTGGCTCCCCTTTCGTCATTCATTCTCAGTGTCGAGGCCCTGGCGGAACTTCCCGGTTGGTATGGAGGGTGATGCCCGGTAGAGCACAGAGCGCCATAGCGATGGTGCTTATATACAGTAGTCAGTGGGCGAAGGGTTCCCTAGAGTTTTCTCTTTGGATCCCCCTTCGCCAGGTAGGCTAGCCCCCATGTATGAGGTACCATACTAAATCTTTGGATCCCCCTTCGCCAGTGCGCCGCCCCAGAGGTAGAACGCCTGCTTAGGTTGCCCTTACAGTAGAAAACTCTCTCCTTCGAGAACCGGCTGCCCCTTCATATGACTCCGAATTGAATTTCTTCGGAAATAGCGACAGCGGCAGCCCCTCCTCATTCACCTACAAAAACCTTACTCTCCATGGACTTGCCGTCGGCCCAGGAGTTATTGGACCGACTGGCCGGTATAGAACAGGAGTTACTAAGAGAAAGAAGAGAGAAGCAGGACCTAGAGACGAGGCTGAATGCGCTACAGGCGACCACAATGAATCTAGTGGCAGGCCTCCAGACCCGCATTCGGCAGCCCGCAAAACAAATGGTAGAACCCGCCAAGCCCTCCGAGTTCGATGGTGACCATTCACACGGGCATGCATTCATGCAGTCTTGCACCTTGTACCTCGGCGTCTGTGCTGCCGATTTTCCTGACGAGCAGTCTCAGATCCTCTGGGCACTGTCCTTTATGAAGACAGGAAGAGCAGCGACCTTCTCTAGCCGAGTGTTCAGCCGCTCTACGCCAACTGGAAGGCCTTCGCGGAAGCCTTTCGGGAACACTTCTACCCCCTGCACGAGGCCACTGAGGTGGCAAACCAATTAGAGTTGCGGCAGTACCACCAAGGCAAGCGTTCGGTCGACGAGTATATCGACCAATTCGAAGACTTAGTCAGAAAGGCCGAATACACGGATGGACGGTCCATTGTCATGAAGTTTAGGCGAGGCCTTGACCCCACTATCCAAAGTCGCATCGCGCTGATGCTGGACGGGAGACCGAAGGATGATGACATCTCGGCATGGTACACTGCAGCACGAGCAGTGGCCCTCACATGTGCAGCAAACAAAGCCTTTCAGGGGCCTCGATTCCCATCACTACACGCCTCAGCGCCACAGCCTAGCCGAAAGCCCGTCGAACCCTCGACCAGGCAAGCCATGCCTGCGCCCCCTAGAACATCGTCGGCCTTCATTCCCCCGATGCCACCCCTTGGGCCCACGCCGATGGACGTTGACGCAACCAGGCGGCGGTATCCTCTGCCACTCACGTGCCGACGATGCGGCAAGGCCGGCCACTTCGCCCGAGAATGCCCTCAGGCATATGATGTGCATTTCATGATGGCAGAAGAGCGTGAAGAGATGCTAGAATACTGGATGGTCTCCGCGGACCTTTGGGATACCGACGAGGCTGGGGAGGTTGGAGATGTAGATTCGGGGGATTTTTCCCAAGGCAGTGAGTGAAGGATGTGCCCTCGCTGCCCTTGTTTAATCGCTTTGCTGCTCTGTCTATAGACTCTGATATGGAGAATACAACTCAGGATTCAGACGACGATGCCTCAGCCGTAAGCGATATAGACACTCCTAAACCGACTCCACCAAAACCACCATCCCCCCTCCCTAGGTTGAAACGTTGGGAACGTAGTCTCCTGAAACATTACGTAGTGGCTTCCACCCCCTCGCCGAATTCCCTGAACCTCAAGGTAGAGATACAGACCACCGACACCGCCGAGGTTAAAGGAGTAACCGCCCTACTAGACAGCGGAGCTACGGGACTGTTCATAGACCGGAAGTTTGCGATTGCCGAAAGATTGAACTTGCGCCCGTTAACTCGACCCGCACCAGTGTACAACGTCGATGGTACCCCAAATGAGGGAGGAGCAATCCGACATGTTGTCGACGTGATCTTGCGCTACCGAGACCACTCGGAATGGGCCGTGTTTGCTGTGACCAATCTGGGGAAGCACAACATGATCCTTGGCTATCCCTGGCTTTGCAATCATAACCCCGAAGTCAACTGGCATACGCAAGAAGTCACGCTAAGCCGGTGCTCTGCCCAATGCCACACCTGCCGGGTTAAGCTAGAGAAAGAACGTCGGGAGGAAATGGCAGTTCGGACTCTTCGGACTGGCCCCTTGCCAGGCATGACGACCGACAAGTCGGAAGACTGCGAAGGTATCGACGACAGTGTGCCCTTCCTCGAACTGGGTGATCGCCTTTTCACGACCGTGGCCCCCCCAGACGTTCCAATCGCTACCATCACGGCCGCCACAACTGCGCAGCAATTGGCCGAACGGGCCCTCCGGAGTACCCCTCCCAAAGAGAAAGGGACGATCCCGCCCTATCTCCAAGACTTTAATGACCTCTTCGAGAAGGTGTCAAGCGTCGGGTACTGACAGACTTCGGTACTGCCGAGGGGTGTTGGCGAAAGGTCGGGCGGACTATGGCCAAGTCCTGCAGGCCAAGAGTAGTGGCGTTGGCTTCAACGTACTCGTGCGTTGCGCCCTACTTGCCGTGCGTGCCACTGTATTTGCAACAGACAGATACTCGGGGGGATGCTGAGGAATGCGGCCTGAGTCGAGGACTTAACAGAAGAGAAGAAGGTAGAAGGGCCTAAGCCTAGTCGATACCCAGAATGAGGAAATATGTACATGCATGTCCTACTTATATAGGTTAAGAAGCGACATGTGGAATAAGGAATGTGGAACAATAAGGTATGCAGAGCATGTGGTTATTGTCCACAACGAATAAAATTAGAATAAGGAATGCAACGCGGGGATAGAACAATAAAAGATAGGATAATAGAATGTGTCCGAAGATAGGACAATAGGAGGTGCCAGACTATAAGACAAGGCTGGTAACCGAGGATAGTACAAGGACAGGAAGTCCCGAGGTAAAACGGACCGAGGGGAGGGCGTGTGGATGGTGGATGTACCGAGCTGAGACCAGCATACCAAGTGATGTGCATGCAGCGTGGTCACTTGGACGTGGAACTAGGATGGTTGCTCGGTCGGTACTGCCAACGGATGGGTGTCGGTACGTGGATTTGACAGAAGGAGTCCTTCGATTCTCTCCCCGAGCAGAGGATGTGGGACCACACGATCGAATTGGAGCCTGGAGCGAAACTCTCGGCCTGTAAAGTGTACCCTCTCTCTCCGAGCGAACAGTGAGAACTGGACGAGTTCTTACAGGAGAACCTGCGTACGGGACGTATCTGCCCCTCGAAATCCCCCATGGGAAGCCCTGTGTTCTTCATCAAGAAAAAAGATGGCTCCCTCCGGCTGGTCCAGGACTATTGGGTACTCAATGCGATGACGGTGAAGAACGGGTACCCCCTTCCCATCATCTCGGAGCTCATTGCGCAACTTCGAGGAGCCAAGTACTTTACCAAGTTGGATGTGCGATGGGGGTTCAATAATGTACGGATTAAGGAGGGAGACAAGTGGAAGGCGGCGTTCCGTACAAACCGGGGATTGTTCGAGCCCCTTGTCATGTTCTTTGGTCTCACTAATAGCCCCGCGACATTCCAGACCATGATGAACGACATCTTCCAGGACCTCGTAATGGAGGGACACATGTGTGTATACCTGGATGACATCCTCATCTTCACCGAGACTCTCGAAGAGCATCGACGAGTCGTTCGGGAGGTCCTTGAATGACTAAGGGCCCACAAACTCTACCTTCGGCCGGAGAAGTGTGAGTTTGAACGGACCAGGATCGAGTACTTGGGCCTCATTATATCTCATGGCAAGGTGGAAATGGACCCCGTCAAGGTGGAAGGAGTCACGGGTTGGCCGACTCCTTCAAACCGGAAAGAGGTGCAGGCCTTCCTGGGCTTCGCCAATTTCTATCGGAGGTTCATCGAGAGATTCTCGCACCACGCCAGGCCGTTGTTCGAACTTGTGAAGAAGGATGCAAAGTGGAAGTGGGGAGACGAGGAATGGGCAGCCTTTGAAGGGCTCAAGACGAAGTTCACAATGGCGCCCATCCTCGGGTTCGCCGATGATACCCACCCCTACCGAGTAGAAGCAGACAGCTCTGACGTAGCCACGGGGGCGGTCCTTTCGCAGCAGTCGCGCGAGGATGGCAAGTGGCACCCGATTGCCTTTTACTCGAAGAGCCTCTCCCCAGTGGAGAGGAACTATGAGATCCACGATAAGGAGATGCTCGCTATCATCCGGGCATTGGAGGAGTGGAGACACTTCCTGGAGGGCGCTGAACACCGCATCGAGATCTGGACCGACCACAAGAACCTAGAATACTTCCGATCCTTGAAGAAGTTGAACCGGCGACAAGCCCGCTGGTCCCTCTACCTCTCACGTTTCAACTTTGACCTGCGGCACAGACCCGGAGTAGCGATGGGGAAGTCCGACGTGCTTTCGCGTTGGTCAGACCATGGATTGGGCGCGGGCGACAATAGAGACCTAGTCTTGCTCCGACCGGAGCTGTTCGCGATATGGGCCCTAGAAGGAGTGGCACTGGAGGGGGAAGAGCGAGGGATCGCCCGAGAACTGAAGAGGGCGCTGACCGGAGGGATGCTAGAGGACGAAGTAGCGGAGGCGGTGAGGAAACTGCGGGAAGCAGGAGGGAGGTCGTTGGTTTTGGCCGAATGGGCAGAGGCCGATGGGTTGTTGACCTTCCGAGGGAAGGCATACATTCCAGACGTGGGAGGCCTCCGGCGACGGATAGTAGCCCATCACCACGACTCCAAGGTTGCCGGGCATCCCGGTCGCTGGAAGACCCTCGAACTTGTCTCCCAAAACTACTGGTGGCCTCACATGTCTCGATACATCGGCGAGTACACCAAGACCTGCGACCTGTGCCTACGAACAAAGGTCCAGAGGCAACAACCGGTCGGGGAACTCCACCCGCTCCCGATCCCCGAGACACGGTGGGATACCATAAGTGTAGACTTCGTAGTAGAGCTCCCCGACGTGCACGGGTATGACGCCGTGATGAATGTGGTAGACTCGGTATCAAAACGGGCGCACTTCATACCGACCCACATGACAGTAACGGCGGCCGGGGCAGCACGACTCTTCCTACACCACATTTGGAAGCTGCACGGGTTGCTGAGGGTGGTGGTGTCCGACCGAGGAGTGCAGTTCGTCCGTGAGTTCACGCGGGAGCTCTACCGCTTGCTAGGCATTCGCTTGGCGGCCTCTACGGCCTACCACCCGCAGATGGACGGTCAGACCAAACGAGTGAACCAAGAACTGGAACAGTACCTGCGCCTCTTCGTCAACGAGAGGCAAGACGACTGGGATGACCTCCTACCCCTAGCCGAATTCCAGTACAATAACCACGTTCATGCCTCGACCCATGAGTCCCCCTTCTTGCTGGACACGGGTAGACACCCGCGGATGGGATTTGAAGCACACCAACCCCCATTGCGCCTCGAGTCCGTAAACGAGTTCAAGGAGTGGATGGAGGGAGCACTTTCAGAAGCAAAGGCAGCCCTGGTAAAGGCAAAGGACGATATGGTGACTTATTATAACCGTAGGCGCCAGCCGACACCGACATTCGTCCCGGGCGACAAGGTGTACCTCGACGCTAGCGACATTCGCACCAATCGGCCGTCCAAGAAACTAGCGCACAGGCAACTCGGACCCTATCTCATGGAGGAACGAGTGGGGTCTCACGCATACTGACTTCGTCTCCCGAAGACCTTGAGCTGTCTTCACCTGGTCTTCCCCGTCGTTAAACTCACCCCGGCCCCAGCAGACCCCATCCCAGGTAGGCGACAGCCCCTCCCACCGCAACCGATTCTCGTCGACGAAGAGGAACACTTCGAAGTTGAACAAGTACTCGACAGCCGGATGAGAGCAAATCGACTACAATTCCTTATCAAATGGAAAGGTTATGGCTACGAGGAGAATTCATGGGAGAACGAAAGCAACGTCCGGGCCCCCGACCTTATCGCCGACTTCTACCGTCTGCACCCGGGTGCCCCACGCCGAATCCGTGCCTTGGACGTGTCCACCTTTAGATCCCGCATGCCAGTCCTGCCCGTGGGGGTCAATGCGTCGGGGACGCCGCATTCTAGAGGGGGGGTGATGTCAGGGGAACCCCCGATCATGAATCCCGACCAGCGCCGAACCACCCATACTCCACACCCGCCGACCGAGGTCCGTTCGATCCAGTACCAAGTGTACCGCGTACCGAACCATCATCCCTGTTGGCGAGCACCCTTCAGAAGGGTCGACCATAACCCTTGGCTCCCCTTTCGTCATTCGTTCTCAGTGTCGAGGCCCTGGCAGAACTTCCCGGTCGGTACGGAGGGTGATGCCCAGTAGAGCGCGGAGCGCCATAGCAATGGTGCTTATATACAGTAGTCAGTGGGCGAAGGGTTCCCTAGAGTTTTCTCTTTGGATCCCCCTTCGCCAGGTAGGCTAGCCCCCATGTATTAGGTACCATACTAAATCTTTGGATCCCCCTTCGCCAGTGCGCTGCCCCAGAGGTAGAACACCTGCTTAGGTTGCCCTTACACTTGCCAGTGTGGCATTGTGACTCAGTACTCTTAGTCAGCTGTTGATAGTCCAGCTCCTAGGTTTACATAATAGTAATACTGTTGATTGTCTGGTATTATTGTTATTTCTCATATATTAATACTGTTGATTGTCCGGTATTAGTATTAGATTCAGCATAAGTAGTTGATTGTCCTGCTTAGTAAAACTGATTCTACAGAGTGAGATTGTTCTGTTGATTGTCCAGTTCAATTGCATCTCTACCACTGAGGGTTTCTAATCAGTTTCTGATTAAAGACTCTTTTGTCTCTTGAGATTACTTCACTGTAATTTCTGTCTTGGCCTCACCCTCATTTTAGAGTGTATTGACTCGGTAATCCGTTCAGTCCACTTACTTCCTCTTTCCTCTAAGTGCATTCCCTTTCATTGGAATATCTCTGGACCCCTAAGTGTCCTGAACCTACAGACTTTGATAGTCTCATTCATTGCTGCTAAAAAATGTATCACTTTCTCGTCGTATTAGCTTGCTAGAGTTATTACACAGTTTGTGACCAAGGTACAAATATTAAATTATTTCCGGAGTTGTGCTGCAGCAGGATTTGAATCTCTTCTTCATCTCACTTCACTTCACACAGTGCTTGACTGAAGTGTTATATCTTTAACACCAAGGTCTTGTCCAGGTTCCAAAACAGTATGTCCACTGTATAATTATTGTCAAAAGTCATCCTAAGTGAAATAAGACAAGCATTATTAGGATTTTAGAGTATTGTTATAAGGGCAACCTACTTGGGTACTGATTCCAGCATCTGCTTGGAGGCCAACAGTGGGACACCACCCAGTCCTGCCACCTACCCAGGAACCCAGGGACTTGAACCCTAAGTTTACCCACAGACACTATCACT
>QLPI01014555.1:1639-18010 GCA_003314275.1 Chroogomphus rutilus | reverse complement strand
AAGATATCGAGAGCCTATTGACAGACAACAACCGAATCTTTACTGAGCTGTTAGGGCATAACAATGAGGCAAAATCCCACCTCGTCAAGCGTCACCAAATCCCTTCTTGCGAGCCTCTGAACGTCCTCAATCAAGGAAGGAACGCGATGCATGCCATCTTCCAATTTTACCTGCTCGGCTTTCCCTAGCAGGCTGGGCGGTAGACCTATGGGTCTGTCCAAGGCATCAAGAGCTGCTGGCAGGTTGAGAGATTGTAGTGTTCTGACGGAAGGATCATTAAGACGTTCACAAGCCAGCACTTTGATAGACTTACGATGCAGAAGTGTTATCTAGCTGTCTGGCACGATCCACGACCTCAAGTTGTACCCAATCATTCTTTCTCTCCTTATAAATGTCTACAGCGTATGATTAGGTATAAATCAGGATCTAGGATTGGCAAGGACTTACCAACAGCAACGCGAACACCCCAGCCACTCAACTCCCTAAGTATTACATCGCCCTCTTTAATCACGGACTTTGGGTCCGTAAGACCCAATGGAACAGTGCTTGCTACCACATCTTTCATCTCCTGAATGGATGGGAGTGAAGTAGTCGAAGGAACGACATGATGGTAAATGAGGTCATTATCACGCTCTGCCCGTTTGTAAGATGCTTCAAGTGTATTATATAAGGACTGCAAACATTAGGGTAGATCGAATTCTCAGTAAGTGTACTATATAGCAAATCGCAAATGAGAAGTCTACCTTGATATCGTCCAGCACAGCGCGTGCAACGCCGCTCTTACGCGCGGTATCTAAGGCCTTTTTTGCTTCCGCCTTCGCCATGTCCAAGCGCGCCAATTCTTCACCATACCTGCATATGAGGAGGCCAAGGTTGTCAAGGATTGGACTGAGGCAAGTAAATAGAAACGGACCGATTGGCCTCAAGATCATCCAAGCTTTTCCTATACAGAGCTGCCGCAGCGAAATGATGATACTTCGTCCGCACATGCGCGATCCACTCCTGAGAAAAGGGTCAAGTCAAGTCAGACCTAGTAACAACCATTGACGCTCACAGAAGTAAAGGCTTTTGGAAGATTTTCCATTGCTTCGAGGGTACTGCGATATAACCTAGAAGTCTTCCAAGACAACCGAGCAACAAGATGATTCTTCATGTTGTCTGCGCTCATCCCGAGATTGGCATCAAACTACTGCAAGGCATAAGAGGTAGCACCTACCAACCACTGCCCTCTGCCAGAAGCATTCTTGAGCCTGGGAAAGCATCAGGGATTGGAGTGCTTTGAGGAACGGCTCGGAAAGGTCGTCAGGCAGGGTCGTGTCCGGGGGGAGAGAGGTCTTCAAGGGCACTAATGCAGTAGAAATGAGATGAAACAGTGCGCCTGCAGCATTCTACGATGAGTAGCTCTTTGTGAGATAATCCAAATTGCGGGTTTATTCGAAGGGCCGCGAAAATCAGGAAAGGATGGCTGACCTGAAAATGAGCCATAGCACGCTTTATGCCATCGCCGTTGGAGCGATCTTCAGATGACGCAAGCTGTGAATATAAGGTCGCAAGATTATATAGAATATTTGCTCGTTCGTAGGCGAGGTTAGATAAAGTCAAAGGCGATGAGTTTGGGGGAAAGGCTCGAGAGTATGGAATTGGCAGATGAATCTGAAAACCATACATAAGTAAAGAGAGTACATTCAACCGATATAGGACGCACATCCACAGGCAGCTTCGTTAATATGAATACCAATTGAGCTTGATACCTATATTTGAGTGAGAAAAAGTTGCATCAAATTATACAAAGCTTGCTTGAGCCACTCACGCGATAACTTTCTCTATAGCATCAACATGTACTATATTGCTGACAGCGTCTTTCCTCATGCCTTCCCACTTGTTGATGTCCCATTTAAACGCGTCGGGATGTGTTTCTGTATGAGCGGAGTGGATATAATCTCGAAGTGCAGTTCTCAGAGGAATTGCAGACGTGGATTTGAAGGGTAGTGTAAGCTGATTGGGCATATTGAGTGGTGAGTTTTCGTGATGGAACGCCAACAAAACACGACTTTGTCCACAGCCGTACGTTGGTCACGTGCTGACAGGTGATTGTTTAGAGGTCAGATGAATCTCCGCTATCAGAACCACATTGCAAAATTGTTCTGTTGTACTTTGACAATTTTTGTTGTTGAAAGTATTGGAATAATTCGAGCATGGGTTGCCGTGTCACGTTAGTCACACTTTCCTTTGTAATATCTCCATCTGTTTGCAGCGAGCCACCACCTTCGCTCAAGCCAAACAGTTAAATTTTCGATCCTTGTTCAACGCCATCGAGATTTCAACAGAAAGGTGCCCTGTTAGAGCATCTGGAGTGTTAGGCATGTAGATATGAACCATATGAATAATAGGGTCCCTGTACTTGATAGGATATTATATCTACCAGACTTGATTATAGCAGGATTACTGTCATGAGCACCTATTAGCGGTAGGCATTCATAATTTTGGTCCCACACGAGGACCGTGTCAGAAACCAGTAACCTACAGAATTCTTCGCCTGCAACCTCACGCATCAGGGCTGGTTAGACGATCTAAGTTTGCCGTGCGCCAGTCAATGCTTATCGTGGAGCGTAAGATATACCGATAAATTGGGAGATGCACAGAGTAACGTAATTGTTGAGGAAGAAGAGAAGAAAATCGTTTGAAATCCACCATGCCAGCTGATTAAAATGCTATCGCATACATCGGAGCAATCGTCAGCCGGGTAGGATCCGGAGAAACCCCATCCATGACTTGAGGGATTTGTAGCGAGGGTGAGATGGAGTCCCGACTCATATTTAATAAAGGAGGTTCAAACAATAAGTACTGATCGACTGAAACAATGGGCACGAAGAGTTGTACTCAACAAGAAAGCAGAATTCCATGCCTGGTGGGTGGTGCTTGAGGCTATGGTATGCCATACGTGCTAATGCAGAGGCAGGCTAGAAACAATAAGTTATGGACGGTTCTATTGAAATTCTATTATTCACAAAGCCATCGCGCACGCTTAGTTGAATCAGCTGATTGACTTTGGTGTTTTGTTGTCAACTTGCTTCCATTTGTCTTGATCAACGTGGAGCTGACCCTACTTGACCCGAAACAAACAATCAGAATCTTGAGTATGGTCAATGATAGTCCAAATATATTTGGAACCCTGCATGAGGCTGTCGATGTCGACCAGCGAACAGTGGTGATGGATAAAAGAAATGCGATGTGACCGGACAAAGATGCCCGCTGTGGAGGAGGTTCCGAGTGCCGCCGTGTGCCAAACTTATGGGCGTACTAAGACTGGGGGGTTGTGTGCATGAGTTACCACTGAACATGCCGATGGTCAATCATTACGTTAAATATATCCCTTAGATTGTGCAAAGTCGAGGGTTCATCAAGACATTCCATCCAACGATAAGCCGAAGAGATAGATATGTATAGACAGCTCACCTGTTCATTCAGATTAACGCCAATTGATAACAAGAGTATGAGACTCACAAAAATTCAAAAGCATCCAATCACACAGCAAAAAGTCCCCAGTCCAAAGCACAGAAGAGGACTGATTTCAGGGGACTTACGCATGTAAAAACCGCTGGCACACGTCGCCCGAAGATCATCGTTAGTTGCGGGTGAAGGTGCCGGGCACGACTCGCCTTCCCAGGTTTTGACAGGAATAACCATTGATGCACCCCCTTTGTCTTTCAGGGAACCTGCCACGGTCTCATGGATCAGATATTCCAAGATAAACTTAAACTCTAAACGAGAAGAAGCTCGCGGCCCTGAGGTCTGTGAAGAAAAGGGAGAAATACGCGCCGCTCCTGGCCGAAATTTGAAGGAATACATAGCCCAAGCGCTCAAGGAGGCTCAAAGAGGGCCTGTCGGCGGTGTTTCAAATAGCTTGTTTAACTGCTACTGCCTTCGAAACTTTGCAGAGTTCTTGCGCCAGTTCCCAATCAGAGCCTATCGCAGGAGCAATATTAGGCATGAACAATGACCCACCTATTGTGCGCGGGCTATGCATGTTTATGTCGGCAATTCCCTCCCAATGATTAGCAGAACCATTTTTGATTGCTTCCGAGCAAGTAACTGTTGATTCGTCTATGTCAAGCAAAGGATTCACCCTGAACCTTGTACTATTGTCTCATTGGGACAATCTTATTCACCAAATCACGTCAGCCCCTCGTCGAAGTCAGTCGGTCCAGCCATACAGACACTGCCCGGTGCCTAAGACTGTGCTGGCTTAGTATTTCTCACGAAACCTCGCTCAGTTTTACCCAACGGCATACATACGTGCGCCGATATCTCCCAGCTGGCGCTTATGTGAGCCTTGTTTTTTTTTGGCCGCGCACACCTCATGTGGCATATCTCAGAGCCCTTCAACCACGACCCTCGGGCTTTGGCTTTATTCACTTCCATTGTCAATTCAACATATTATTGGACTCTCTAGCAACTTTCGGTTCACCACTGCAACCGGCGCTATGAGTCGGCTTATTTCATACGTCCCTGGTAACTTATAATTCAACCCTTTTTATCTTCTCTTATGTTGGTACGGTACCTAAGTGACACTCTTGCCAGCTCGCGAAAATGGAAGCCCAACATGCGGACCCAGGGCGGCATTTTACAACACTTGGCGGTTCAACAGCTGCGCGTCAGGTTGAGTTCCAATTCATCTTATTCCCCTTGAGATATACAACATGATGTGCCATGCCGGGCGCTCTCTGGCTCATGCCTTGCGGATCTTTTGATCCTTTTGTCCTCATTTGATCTAAGCTTTTATCCTTGCATAGCACTGCCAAATTACTACGTGGTCCAACGCATCGCCACCTGACATGGCAAATATGGATAGCTATGCTTTAGAATGAAACTTTATGAATTTCCATTTTGATATTTTATAGCCCGGATGCTTTTCAAGTCTGTTCTGGGTGATTCAAACGAGGCAGTTTAGCACGGGCTTATAAAACGGCTCATGATGAGAGTAGCAACCACTATCACCTGCACTTCCGACTCTCCACATAAAGGTGTGCACTCACCTTGTCTGGTCCCAAAGCTGTTGACTTCATTTCTCGTTGTATCCTCCCTTGGCAACCTTCTATCTTACCCAACTTTACAAGTATCAGAACAAAGACATGGATGATGGCAGACAAGGTACTCGCTTGGAAAGAATTGCTCATTCTCTTGCGATCGCCATCGCCTCTATTTCAGCCGGCCTCGCTCTCTACAGGGAGTATCAGACATTGAGAAGGGAGTCGAACGAATTTGAGGCGTTGCAAGTCAAACTCAAAAACGTCGAATCTCAACTTGTAAAGGCCCAGCAGACACAACATCTTGATGCAGGGGCTCGGGAGCAACTCACACAACAGCTCGTCGAGTTCGTGCTCTGCTGAGTATCCATCATACACTGCTCATATTTTCTTCACAGCATTCGGCGAAGGGTCAGAGCTCAGCTCGGAAAAGCGGAGACTGCGAACAGTGTGGATTCGACTTTGAGAAAAGCGCAGAATGCCTTGGAATGTTGCGGAGGCCCGTTCTTAGCGGTCTGTATCTGCTGGATATCCTCGTCAATAATTTTAATCATCTGCGTCTAGCCGTATCCTGACGTTGGCATAAGCTCTTCCGACCATCCCCCCGATGACTTTCTTCCTCCATATCCATCAAGTAGTCGTTATCTTCGGTACACGGAGAGGCACCCTTACCCGCTCCATACAGAGAGAGATTACTCTCCTTCCGAGGATGGTGGCCGCTACTCACCGACAGACAACTTTCCCCGTGAATCCCGCTATCCTCCGAACATCGCAGGCTCGCTACCGTCCGGACATCAGTACGGTGAGGTACATGTTCATAAGGTCGGACTTTCCCTCTCATTTCTTAAGTACCAGGTAATGGCGGGTACTCACGCGGGAATCAATACGGGACACGAGCCTTCGGGAGTAGTAAGTAATTTTGGTGAGCTATATTCATATAACTGTTACCAACGTCCTCGTGTAGGCCGTAACCGCAATCCATTTTAACGCCGCAGCCCCGATTCCGTTACAATAGTCACCATCTCTTGACCCGATACATCTGCCATTCATATTTGCTAAGGCTCGAGTCCACATGTCCATGATATATATTTGTCACCGCCACGTGTTGTGGCCTGTGCATGAGTGCTGTGTCTGACTTATGGTGGCAATGATGCTACAAATATTTACTTGGCACTTCCAGTTATTTTCTATTTGCAGTGTCCTGCATTGCATATCACAAAAATCACGAAAACATACGTCCTCACCGGAGGCCGCGATACATTTATTAAAGCATCTTAACCGCACCGTCGGCCGGACTCATGCTTCATCCAGTATGAGAAGAGATATAGAGGGTGCTGGACTGTTTCAGTGCGGGTGGTGCATCGTGGAGCACAGTATGGTGAGCGAAAGGTAGCCGGCCTGCGGTGTTGTGAACACGTTGGGTATGAAGAATCCATCTGAAGCAAGAAAACAGCCTTTTCATGATGCGTTCTAGAGGAGCACCGAGCGACTCCGTACACGTAAAATTATGGCACGTCTCGGTGGACGCCGAATCCTCTGACAGACCCTTTTGCAATTTGACCTCAACTCCCACACCCACTTCTGTACGAGGATCCTATTCAACAAGTTCTAGGCAAGAATGATTCCCTATCGCCCTTTCGTCCTCACCTTGTGATGCAACCTCAAGTGAGCCAGCGCGAGGGTGCCTAAATAACAGAAATGAAGGCCCTGGGAACGATTAGAAAGCCCATCCGTGGGCCTCGCTCATCACGCCCATTTAACAAGGCGGCAAAGAATCCTTGACGCCTCTCTAACCGGCTCGTTTAACCTTCAATTTTACAGTTTAGCACTGAAGACAAGCGATTTTTGCAATACTTTCCAGATCCATGAGAAACCGACCCTGAAGCGCTTGCAAGATCAGCCAAGCTTCGAGATTCAAACCTTGTTATCTGCTAGACTCGCGCCCAAAATTATAAGAAGCTGCACTGTCAAGTCGCTGAGCGGCACACTGGTTTCATACCAAAAGCCATCCGCCCTCCTTGTCCTTTGTCTGAGAGACTGTCGTTATGCCTCCTTATGCCCCGTCTAGTCCGTACGCTCGTCCGCCGCATGGATACTATGATCAGTCCCCAAGCCGTGGTCCTGAGAGGCAATTTGATTCCGAGTGTGAGACTCGAAGGTACGCAGCCACCGGATACATGAGAGTACGCCGCTCGTGAAATGCCTTTCTGCTATTCACCCTGATGTGATCTGTCGTTCCCTCAGCAAGGGGAACAGGTCGAAGTACGTATCCGCGGGGATAAATGGATCGTGGGTCTCTTAGTGTCTAGCCTCCATCTGATATCTTCAGTGAGTGCATCGCGTCTGGATGTAGGGCTCGATACCATGTTCGTGATACTACAGTACTTCGGTAAAGGCTATGATGTTGAGTACAAAGACCAACGCGGCCAGCCCTATCGGTCCCAGTTTCGTCAGGAGGACGTTCGTCCGCTCCCTCGATGAGAGTTGTATGACTTTGACAGTAATGCATCTGTCCACTGTACTAATCGACTTATGCTTCCTCCACAACCGTTCATACTTGGAACAGCTTTGTATTATATCTACACATATGTAATTTAGGCTCCAATTACATTTCATCTCAAAGGTTATCCTTGCGCGCAAGAAGGAAAACATCATTCAATGGCAAAATCTTTCCTTCATATTGATTGTGCAGTCTTTGAATGGTCTCAGGAGTGCAAGTGAGCACATTAGCAGAAATGCTTACTGGAAGAAGGGGAAATAGAATATTGGTCTATTCGATGGTGGGATCAGTTTAGACAGATGGCAATCATATATCGGAGTACCGCTGCGATCCATGGAAGCGAGTAAAACCTATGAAACGCATGCGGTACATGCAAGACCCGATTAATGAAAGCCTCGAGTGTCAACCTTCGAGCAGAAGATAAGCGGTCCTGGTGTGTAGCTTCTGTCAATATAAGTACAAAAGACCCAATGTTGCAAGGACTGCAAGCATCAGAAGTGGACAAAGACGTGAACAAGGACAAAAATCCTACCTGCGCCAATGGAAAGGCTACATAGATTGGCATTCATGTGCCTGCGGGGTAGCATGTGCCCAGAAAGAACGCCACCGGTCTATCTTGTCAGGCGCCCTTCCAGAGTTACGTAGAAGAGTGGTAAGCCAATTATATTTAAGATGCTGCCTCGAAGTGTGGTTGTCGTGCGGGGTCCAAGTCAACGCTTATAGTTAGGGAAGTTCAGAATTCATACTGTATATGGATTATGAAATAGTTACGAGTCAGAGGAGATTCCTTGCCGTTATTTCGTTATGCTGTGAAATATGATATAGCATGGCGCATTGGGCGTTCTTTGACCCATGATCAATTGTGTGATAGGATGCTGTAGCACGAGGCAAATCTCAGGGCTCACCCAATGCTTTTATATCCAACCCTAGTGCCAAAGACGCCGATGATTTGATTTTGTCAAGGAAGAGATATTATCTTCCGGTCATCAGAACATGATAAGCAGCACAAGGTCAGTACACGTGGATTATTGATTAGGAGTTTCTGCGCAAGTAGAGGCCGTGAGAAGCCGTATCTTTAGACCGTTGAGCAAAATTCAACGAGACCTCCACAATCGACAGATATCATTTTTTACTTCCAAGTAATTACACAAGCAAAGACGACCAATATGTGACCCAGGCGAGACAGCACGAGGACCAACAGGATAAGGCGACAGTCCCACTCCGATGATCTGAATATCAATCAGGTAGCCCATCAGTCAGCTAATGTTGTTTGAGCGACAAGCTTAAGCTACATGAACGTTGCCTTAGAGAGCTAATTGGATCCAACCCTGAAGCTAGTGTAATCTCACAAGACAGGAGAACCACAATTTTTGTCGACTGAGCTTGGAAGAAATGGCGCTGAGTAGTGAAGACAGTGCCTGTCAATTGGTTCCTGGAACTCCAATAAGAAGACCAATCGAGGTGCAACCGCGAGTCGGCCAAGCAAGAGAAATCCGCTTGTGTCTTGAAGGAGAAATTGCATAGGTCTGCTTTGGATGAATATGGATCGGCGTACATGAGTAGGCGGATATGTATACCGGTGCTAAGCCATTCGAAGTCAGTCGAGAAGGTAGATCTAGTAGCTAGATTCTATTGTGTTTGAAGCGTCCTTGTTATGGGCACTCGTGATGTGGCTTGCAAATAGTTCGAAGAAACCTCAGGTGAAGACCGGGTTGAAACATCAGAAAAAGCATTGTTAACACACCTCGCTGTAGAACAAGATTATGAGCATTGTTTTTAAAGTCCAAGGTCACCTGAATTCGCTCCGAACGGGTCCGATAGGCCTCCATACATTGCCTTAATATCGTGGTCAGCTCAACATGTCAAGACGGCAGGCGCCGAAGCGCGATTGCCGCCGCAGACTCCGCAACGTTACGACCTTGACATTGACCTCGACCGCCTTTCCTATCCACCCATCTATTCCTGTCGTTCCTAAAGAACAGTGCAATCAGTGGTGTTGAATAACTCGACAGAATCCTCTGAGTCGTCGTTGAAGATGTCCTATAATGAGCCCGGGTCGCCTGGGAGCCTCAGGCGGCTCACGAACAGGAATACGAACAGGCATAGCGTCACCGCTTTGTTTAGCATGGCTGCAGAGCAGGACGTTGAAGTAGGTGATGACTTGGCTAGAGGTAAGTAGTCCAGGTGCAATCTTGAAATGCCACATAAATCACCCATTTTCAGCACAAAAACGCTTGCGGGACCTCAAGAGCAAAATATCGGCGCAGTCCAAGAAGAACTTCGTCTTGGATCGTGACGTGCGGTACTTGGACTCCCGAATCGCTCTGCTCATCCAAAACCGTATGGCTCTCGACGAGGTGTGTGCGCATCTCAGTATTGCCTGGGTGTGTTCCATTTTGACATCGGCGGCATTTTAGCAACACCAAGTGGAGCAACATCTTGAAGATGTTGAACCAACAGAAGGCAATTATCCTGATGATCGCAAGATGGGGGTACATAACAATTTGTCTTACAAGAAAATACTGTTACTTAATAATGTTTTTGTCTAGCAATATGCCAACTTATTCTTCCTGCTTCAGTCTGAACCTCGACATATTGCCTCCCTATGTCGCCTGGTCTCGTTATCTGAAATTGACACCTTGCTCCAGACCGTCATGTTCACGCTATACGGTAACCAGTATGAAAGCCGCGAGGAACATTTACTACTCACCATGTTTCAAGTGCGCCGTTGTTTGCTCTGTATCTTTTTAGGGCTCTCTGATGAAAATCATTTCAGTCTGTCCTATCCGCACAATTCGAGACTGCGACAGAGTTCGGATCTCTTTTACGTGCAAATACCCCCGTTTCCCGAATGATGACCACTTATACTCGACGGGGACCAGGCCAGAGTTACTTAAAGAGTGTTCTGGCGGAGCGAATCAATTCACTCATCGAACACAAGGATCTTAATCTTGAAATCAACCCTCTTAAGGTTCGCAACTACCAAGTTTGTCTCTTCGCCACTTATTGGTCATAGGTTTATGAGCAAATGATAAACCAAATAGAGGAAGAGACTGGTGCTTTACCAGCGAATCTACCAAGAGGTGTCCCGCCTGAGGAAGCTGCGGCAAACACGGACGTCCAAGCTATCATTGCCCCACGCCTAACGATGCTCATGGAAATTGCAAACAGCTTCTTGGCGACAATAATTGACAACTTGGAGATCGTGCCATATGGAATCAGATGGATTTGTAAGCAGATCAGGAGTTTAACTAGGGTGGGTTGGTTCATCCAGGATTGCCAAAAGCTAATATGAATATAGCGAAAATACCCGGAAGCTACCGATTATGCAATATGCTCTCTTATTGGTGGCTTTTTCTTCTTGCGGTTTATTAACCCAGCTATCGTTACCCCCCAAGCCTATATGCTAGTTCAAGATGCACCTGCAAAACATCCGCGGCGAACCTTGACATTGGTATTCCTTCAGTTGTTGATGCAAATCTACCCCCTTAACATCGTTCTGGTCTAGATTGCTAAGATGTTACAGAATCTCGCAAATAAGCCATCCTATGCCAAAGAACTCTATATGATAACTCTGAATCCGTTCGTGGAAAACAATAAGGCACGAATCAACCAGTTCTTGAACAACTTATGTGAGATCGGTGATTTCTTTGAAACACTCGAGGCATGTATCTTACCGGCATTACGAGTCTTTATTGACGTTCTCTGTAGATGGATCAATACATGGCTCTTTCGAAGAAGGACTTGCAAATAAACATTACATTGAACGAGTTGTACAACACACATTCTCTACTTTTGCAACACATCGAAGTCCTCGTACGTTTGTTTCAGCAACAATCTTCCCATAGTCTCATTCCATCCCACAGTCACCGAACGATAAGCACCACCTTCGTATCTTAATGGATGAACTGGGTTCAGCACCTCCTCAAGTTCCGCGCAAAGAAAATCGCACGATTGAGTTGCCCTTGTACAGCCGTTGGGAGACACCGATACAGGACATATCAACCGCTTTGATGGACAGCGTAACTCAAAATGATCTTCTGTATATGGAAACCAAGTCGATTTTTGTGCAAATCATGCGTTCTATCCCTAACATTGCCGACACACGGCCGATCAATCTACCCTTGATTGCAGAACGCGCAGCAACAACAAAGGACGCAACGCTGGTGCGCAAAGGGATAAAAGTGCAAGAGATGCTCCGAGTATTGGAAGAGCAGGGAGTTGTCGACCATTTGGACGGTTACAAACTCATGCAGGATGAAGTTGCAGCGGAGCTTGCGCATCTAGGGAGCTTGCGGGAGAAGGTGCAGCAAGAAAGCAAGAGTCTCGAGGCGGTCTACAAAACCATTGGTGATCATAACAATTATTTGAAGGGCCAGTTGGAGCAATACAAGGCATACCTGCAGAATGTACGATTGACGGCGAGCAAGGACAAGGGAACCTCGACGGGTGTTGGAGTGATTACGGTTGGGGGGAAGGAAAAGAAACCGACAAAAAGCGCAGTGCTCGGTCCTTACCGATTCACCCATGCGCAATTGGAGAAGGAAGGTATTATTGTTGAGAGCAATGTTCCCGAGAATAGGTTTGTAATGCGCACAATGCCTCCGGATCTAGCTAATCGTGAGCATAGGAGGCCTAACATTTATTTCAATATCACCTCTCCCACACCAGGGACGTTTATTATTGCATTACATTACAAGGGGCGAGAAAAGGCGATTCTCGAGATGGATCTGAAAATTGACGATCTACTAGAGAAGGTGTGTATCTTGAATTTGGTTCTATCATATGCTTAACCTCATCTCGCGCAGCAAAAAGACAATAAACATCTCCTAGACCTCGAATACGTGCAGCTCAACGTGCCCAAGGTACTTGGCTTACTCAACAAGGTCTTCGCGAAGCGCAAGACATGAGGTGCTAATTTATCCCTGTTCGGCGCGAATTTTGTTCCATAAATTCCCTTTGGAGTCCCGGGACTCACGGACGGACGTCCGAGGCCTCCAGTGTACGGTTTGCCTGTTTGTGATAGATTCCCATAATTATCCGCCCCTCTCCTTCCAGACCTCTCCCAGTTTTGGTGTACGATTCTATGTCGATCGACTTATTCGACATGTTGTGTTTTATTACGTGGAGGATACCCACTGGTCTGTGACCCATGTACTTCGACTTCTTCCTTACTTATATGTGATCGTGTTGGGATTCTTGTACTTGTGAACAACTAGCTAGTAATTAGACGCTCGCCTTAGTGGCGCGCTGATGTTGTCACCGTGACGGTAACCGAAACCGCAGCCCGAACGGTTACATTGTTTATCAGATTGGTGAGTATTGTGTGTGTGCTTCTCGACCATGGTGGTCGCACTGAGCCTGCTACTGCTGCTTGTTTTCAATGAGCTGACAGGGGCTGCGGAGCCTCTAGTGGTGCGACGACCATTGGTATCTTCAACAAGTCTACGGGGTGGATTTCAAAAGTCAGGTATACCCCTGGCAGAGGATGTGCACAAAATAGACCTATTGCCCCGTAACGGGTCCTTGTCCTCACACACAAACGTGGCTAGGAGGGGTCTTACAGACATTGAGAACATCGCCTACACTGCAGCGTAAGTATGTACGCTTCATTCAAGCATGTTATTCATGAGGGTTCAAGTTCGTACAATGTCCTCGTACGTGTAGGCGAGGTTGCATTCGAGGTTGCATTGGATACAGGGTGAGTTGTGATCTAGCTGAAACTTTGTCGGCGTGCTTGACATTTTGAGTCAGGTCTTCGGATTTCTGGCTAGTCTCTGACGGCTGTAAAACTAGCCAGTGTCAAAACACACCCGCGTATCCGCTCAGTAGCTATGATAGCCCAACCTTCGTCACCGTGAATGATAACAAGACTATATTTAATGTCTCATTCGCTGATTCAACGAGTAAATAATCATCTTGTCGTGCTTGATCCAAACTCAATTATATGCTGTAGGTGCTTCTGGCTTCGTGGCTCGAGAAACCGTGCGGATAGGTTCTTTGGCAACTGTGGGGCAAGCATTCGGTGAGAGGATCTGAGAGAGCAAATGTTATGTTTATTGAATTTATTGTTTTGTTCCTCGCAGCTCTTGTTAACTCTTCTAATGTCACGTTAGGAAAGAGTGTTAGTGGTTTGTTTGGGCTAGGTTTTCCTCGGCTTTCGCAGATTGCGGCGTCGACGGGCAGCGGTAAGCAATCTTTGAAAAAAAAAAGTTTACCTTTACTCACGTTTCACGTTGACCCACAGCTCCCCCATTCCTCAATGCTTTATCTCAACTGGGTGATTTAGCCTACCCAATTTTTGGGCTGAGTTTGACTAGAAACTCAAGTGGTACCTTGAGCATGGGTGTGTTCGGTTTAGTCAATCAGCGTTCTCTCGTCCGACTGTAAATCAGGCGCCATTGACAAGTCAATCGTCTCTAATGCGTCGTTGATCTCGTGGCATGAGGTCGTCCCTTTCCTACCTCTTCCAAACCAGAATGCGACAGCAACTTCTTTATACTTACATTGGGCAATACCCCTGAATAACATTACCGTGCGTTATATAACGTATGCAAAACGAATTGTGTGTACTAATTTTCTATCAGGCCAATGGCACCTCCATTCCTTTACATCCAACTTATCCTACAATCACCGGTCCCTCACCATTGGCCCTTTTTGATATGTATGTCATTTTTGGGTTTTTCGTGAGACAGTTTCTGACTTACGATAGTGGAAATAATGGCATCTATGGCCCATTCCAAGATGTGAGCTGCTGTTTTATTATTATTAAAAGTTGGGAGCTACATGTGTGTTACAGGTGGCTGCCATTTTCTTTGCACTGGACACCATCCGACAAGTCTCAGGTATTTTTTGATTTCTAGCCGCGATTTACTCAGCCTGGCTCACTTTGCGTGCTTCAGAGGGAGCTTGGGCTCTTCCTTGTAGTATCCAATCTACCATGACATTTACTTTTGCGTATGTGATCTTGTTGTGATATCTAACCCGTTGGTTTACCCGACCATAATAGCGGGACGAATGTCACGCTGCAGCCCAGTGATTATCTTATTGGACCTACAGAAGGTGATCCCACCTTGTGCCTTTCGTGGCCCATGGCCCTGCCGCCGAGTTCTGACGGACTAGACTGGCACTTTGGTACAATTCTCTCTACTTACCCTGCGCACGTTCTCATCACTTGACATGTCCTAGGCACACCCTTCTTAAGAACTGTCTACAGCGTTTATAGGTATGCATGCATCTCAACTACAGCTGCGACTCCTAATCTCACCATATACCTCCTAGCTACGGCATTTCAGGCCACGAGCCCCCTCTAATTGGCCTTTATCCACTATCTAACACCACAGCACTCACCACCACCCCTTCATCTCTAAACTCACTCTTCTCCTCCCTCTCCGCCACAATCGCCACAACCGCTCCCCCGGTTCTTCTCCCCACACCTACCTTCTCCACCCCTTCCTACACTTTCAACACCGCCGCCACACCGTTTCCCACCCTCGGACAAATATCTCCTGCCGAATCCGACCTCGGAGCAGGAACATATTCACCACTGTTCACGCCTGCGGTGGGTGCGACGCCTAGTGGGCTTGTTGTCCTGGTGAATGTGACGGCTCTTCCTGCGGTCGATTCGCCAACGACGCTTGCGACGATTGTGTCAACGGACTCCTCAGGGGCGGTGCACACGACGACGTCGACAGCGTCGGTTGTGCCGACGGCGCTATTAGGGAAACCGACGAGTTTCAATGTTAACGGTGCGCGTGTGACGCGGCTAACAGTAGGGGGAGGGGTTTGGTTGTGGATTGCGATGGTCACGGTAATTGTGGGGTGGGGGATTCGGTGAGTTATATTTAATAATGGACTATAGGGACAATGTATATTATTTATAGACTGTTCTTTAATTATTGACTACGTTTGTGATTCCGGTAGAATTTGAGGAGAAGGATATTATTAGCTGTCTTTTTTTCGGATTATTGGGAGAGATTGCGGTACGCGCCACACCCCTAGTACGTGGCTCAAGACTCGCACCGAAACGCGACGTGTCCTACCCGTTGTGTATCGTGCATACCAAATTTCGAATACCTAGCTAGACGTCTCGTCTCGTCTCGTCTTGTTGCAATCGCCGTGCTCAGCGCTCATTGTGTCCTCTGCTCCCATTTCTTTACCAGCGGCATACTTATACTTATTTCCAGTCCGGCGACCAAAGGGCTTGTAATACCCCATCTCACTAGTCACTAGCGACCGGTACCACTCACTGCTCAGGTTCAGGCTCAGGCTTCCTTACCTCCATTACCATTAACCCAAGCCAGCAACTCCTCCAGAGCCCAATACTTTAGAGGCACACGCATACACATCCCCACTCCGTTACAACGGAACCAGAAACAGGCATACGACAAAGACAAATTCCTAATAATACCTACCAGCAGCTAGCACCGAAGGCGTAAAACAACACCATGGCCAACGTGGTCTGCATCCTAGTGCTCGTCCTGTGCATCCTGTGCGTGTCTGCTGCGGACCTGTACAAAGTGCTGGATAGTGCGTAGAACTACTTATGCTCGTCAGGGCAATTTTTGAGGCAACTTTGTGCTGATCACGTTGACCTGTTTTGTGTATATATCGTATTGAAAAAAAAAACTCGGTCAATTCCCGTTATCGCGTGTCGGCCAAAAAATCTCTTGATTTTGGGATGTAGTCGATAAATCTGCCTCGCAGTCTACGATTAAAAAGGCTTACCGACGGTTGAGCCGGAAGTATCATCCTGATAAGAATAAGGAACCGGGGGCGGAGGAGCGGTTTGTGGAAGTTGCTAGAGGTGGGTTGGTGTTTTTTTTTTTTGTTTTTTTTTTTTTT
>QLPI01014552.1:0-17979 GCA_003314275.1 Chroogomphus rutilus | reverse complement strand
GATGTGGACTCGAAATATATCCAGGATACCATTGAGAGATCATGTGCTCAAGTACTCCCTCTATCCTCACCGCATCCGAACTGTCCTCTCAGGAGTGTTTTGGTGTTGGTAAATATCACAGTGTTGTCAGACAATGGTGAAATTACAGAGATAGATTCAATCTGCAAACGAAAAACAAGGTCGAGTACGATGGCGAGCATTCGATGTACGAGCGGACGAGCGAATCGCAACGGAGCAGTGATGACGACTACGATGGAAAGACGACGGTGGGACAACCTTGATCAGTTGATTGTTTTGAAGCAAGGAGTTTAAACCAGGAGTTGTACGCGTCGTAACGCGTAATTGCAGGTCGAACCGCGGAGAAGATACCGGTTAGAGGTGATGATGGTACCAATGAGAATTTGAGGTCTGGCGGGTGGGCGGATAACCACGACCTCACAGTGGGTGTTCAGTGCTGGCGGGTAGCATCAAATATAATCGCCATACTTCAGGAATCCCATTCCCACCAACACATGACCCTCCTACCCTGCACCACTGCCTTCCGCCACCCCACCCCTAACCCCTGAGCCGCCCCTCTGCCCCTAGCAGTACAATTGTGGCGCAGCGGCTGCTCATCTGCCCCAGAGCTCTCGGGAAGTCCTTGCGCCTTGGGCCTACGTGAGGAGTTGGATGGGCAGGAGCACGGAAACACGTTGACGGCCATTCCAGGGCCGCTCAGGTAAGGCTGGGCCCGCTGAGGTGAGGATTAGACTTGTTGAGTGGAGGCCATCTGGAATGTGCAGAGTCAGTCACACTTGTACGTCATTGATCGTCGACTTCGGAGATAAAGGGACGAGCGGCACCGATGGGAAGTTGTAGGTAAGATATATAGAAGCCCCTATTTGAACATGAGTATAGCATTTACTACGTTGAAAATTGACGAACGATACCCACATATGTGAATTAAGAGCGAGGCCATCTCGCATTTCAGTCGAAGTGCTATCAGAATCCTCGGCATACCACATGGCGTCATCCAGCCATTGGGGATTGGGGTCGAATGAGGCACGGAATCTGGTCATAATCTCTGGTACACCTGATTCCCGGATATTTGCACCATCGTTGTTTGAAAAAACGTACACGGCGGGATTTGTCACCCCATGATGTGCTTCGGAGTCCCATTGGAAGTCGGACCATTCATGTCCAGGCGCACTCAGACCGTCGGCGAGTGTCAGACTCATGAAAAAATGACACGCTATACTGGTGACTTTCTCACGCTGCTGGTCAAAAATCGTTTGGGCGCTTACAAAGATACTAACCTAGTTTCAGTTCATGGGGTTGAATAGAGAGGCCATGACGGTCGATCATCAAGCGCGCGTGGTC
This sequence comes from Chroogomphus rutilus, assembly GCA_003314275.1. Lineage (NCBI taxonomy): Eukaryota > Fungi > Basidiomycota > Agaricomycetes > Boletales > Gomphidiaceae > Chroogomphus > Chroogomphus rutilus. Next base: position 16,620 of record QLPI01014552.1, on the reverse strand, counting down.
ACGCAACCACTTCCACGCGTGTGTTTCATCGAAATTATTGTATCGTAAAGTAATAAACATGGACATTGACGCGGGGATAGCGAGAGGGAAGAACCTACGATGAGTGGTTAACAAGAGAGACACAAAAGTGGAAATGGACTTGCCTGCGCCGTTGGAAAGTCTGACCTGCTTGGCTAAATATAGGTTCGGCGGGAGGCTCCTCGGGGTATAGACTGTCAGAGTAATCCCTGTTATAACTCCAGGACAGCAATCCAGTTTGTCCTTGCATGTGGTCGTGAGCATTGTCGACGACGACAAATTTATCGTTTTTGTCAACATAGCCAATGTCACCCAAAGCAACTCCACCACTGTCATCACTGAAACTGTATGGGATGTAATGGGTACCCTGCGCTAGCCAGCCTTGCTCAAAAAATGCAGCCCCGAGCATAGGAAGCATGATTTCTTCAAATCGACATCCAAGAATGTCCACGAGGTCTTCAGCGTGGTGCGTCCATGAGGAGGAGAAAAGCATGAGCTCTCCCATCGAGGTGACAGGGGTAGGATCGGATTGGATCGATCTGTTTTATAGACAGTTAATCTTATCCCAGGAATGTACGATATCTTCTAATACTGACGTTGAAAGGGCAATATGCATTGCAATTAGAATATTGATAACATCCTACCGTGATCATGAGCACAACTGGGATCATCTATCGGCAAATATGGCAACTTACCATTGGGTCGTTGTCTCCACCTGATAATTCGCCAGCATATATCAGTTTCCACTGGGGTCGATCATGTCCTCCCTGCACAGTAACGCAAAGGCCGTCATCCTAGAGATTGTCAGCAAGGTTCAATTCAGAAAATGAGTTCATTACCATGCGACCAATAGGGAACACAAATCCTCCCGACAGTTGAGACTCTGCCAATGCCTAGTCATGGATAATATTATAAATAATTATATGTGCAACTGAGTGTGTCATACCAGAACTGATGTCCGCTGGGCCAACAGGTGCATCAATACCAATACAACCTGATATATGCCATCACAAACCATGTCATAGAGTTCACATATCAACTCCACGGGATTTGATGACAACTTCCGGCTGAACCAACTCCTCAAACTCTCGAGATTTTCGCCTGGCATGTGATATACCTCGAACGGGATCCTGCAGGTGATTCTGCTCGCTCCAATAAGCTGCAATATCGAAGGATCCCTGCAATAAAACAATCAGTATTTGTTACACTTAATCTCCAACCACAACTCACATGATATCTCTGCGCAAAGAGATCTCTCGCTCAAACTACGACACGATCAAAAAATTGGAGAAGAGTCTGGAAAAAAGAACAGGGGACTTACGAGTGTTGTCTTCCGTTGAGAAGGCGAGCCATGGTACGTTTTTACAAGAACGATTCGACCATCGGGACGTTTCGCTTTATGCAGCTTGACTGTGACCGCAGGGACAGATGAGTCCCAGCGAGGACTCAGATAGACGTCATAGTGATTTATCGTCTCAAGAAGGTTAACATCATCACGCGTATGAGTTCGTATCTGTAATTGTGCATCAACATACTGCGTTTCCATAAAAAAAATCAATGTTACGTGCATCGGGATCATCTAAGGAACTTGAGGACATGTGTATTGGCTGACTATTCATATCTTCAAGGTGAATGGGCTGTCAGGGTGAAAAGAATGGCTGGAATCCAGTAAAATCTCACTTCCGAGAAGTATATTCACATTTCCCTTGGCAGCATCTGCAACAGACAATGGGACCTGTTTCAGCACCTTGTATATCCCAATTGATCAACATGCGGGTTCACAGATTTGGTTCCCTTGCATTTTGAAGTTTATTAACGGCGAGGATGGAGATTGTCCTTCTGAAATAATGGGTAGGTGTGCAAGGGCACAAAATTAAGAATACCAGATGGGGCATACCTGGATGTATGTCACAGCTTTTGTCGCTTGTTTTCTGGTTTTGAGGTTCGCTACTGCTACTGCCGCTGTTCTGCTGCAACCGTTTGAAACCTTTGAGGATAGGACGAGAGCTATGGTGTAAAAATATCCCGGCGCACATTAAGAGTATAGTATTAAGAATGATTGATCTTTCAAGAAGGAATAAACGGGAAGCGAACAAAGCACGGACCCAGCATTTGATTCATTAGCATTCGACCTTATCTGGTTCATTTTCATGATCAAGGGTGCATTCGATGGCCCACTCATGAACATTGAGGGTCGTGTAGCGGTGGTAGGGATTAGTTCGTTGGGAAGATAGTTCGAAGCAGCAGATATGGCAACCCCTTCCATCACTGGGTCTCTGGGACATACATCCGAGTCGTGTTCACCAACAGAGTTCAGATTAGAGGCCTCTAACCCCCCTGCAGCCTCGCATATCTTATGCCCTATTCGTCCCTCTGGGTTGGATACATCATTCTCCTCAGGTTGAGGTATACTCGAGTTGTGGTGTTTATCTCCGAGATAAAGTGTGGAACCTGGAACATTCATGAGGTGAAGGGCGGTGGCGAAAGATTGAGATGGTTCCAGAGGCAGAAGGCTAGTGTTATACACGAGGTGATAAGGGCTGTGCAACTTGGCGCTGAAGCACAGCGCTGTGCCAACATCTGGGGGCAGTGCAGGTTGAACGGTCCGACTTCAAACATATTTCCCTTAGGTAAGCTGTCGTTGTGAAACTCCAAAGCTTATACGTGCCACAGCAACATTCATTGAGTAGCACTCAGATGCCTCGATCAGGTCAGAGGAAATGTTATTTATTGCTATATTTACTAGGCTTGGCTCACCATTAATCATATAAGACTCGTGATCCATGAAACATGTACTTTCAACGAGACATTTTGGAAACAATGTGAATTTCAGAACCGTTCGTTACCTGGCACCGGGGATGCAGTGTGACGAGCCTGTGGAAACCGAATTAAAAGAGAGTTTAGAAATCCTACGAACGCAAAGAATGAAACACTGGCCTCATACCGGTATTAGGGATTGCCCACTAGTCATACAACTATGGTAATGAACAGCCCTGGAACCACGAGACGATATCATGGGGCCAGCGCGATGCGTGAGATAAAGGGAGAAATATTAATTGATCAGTTATTGGATATAATTTGTGAGAGAAACCCATGTCGAGGATATCTAGTTTTGTGTACTGGAGCGCACGCCCAGAAGATCTGGAAGGTCAAAAAATGCTTCGCGAATCTAGAGTGATTTTTGTAAATTTTCAATCACGAACCAACATAGGATGAGTACCAATATTCTTCAATGAACGAGATCAATATTACCGCCTTACCGCCGCTTGACCTTTGTGTTTGAATCTTTGGACAGTGAAACGACCACGAGCTTCTATAGATAACAGAGATTAAATCTCAGGTGCATGATTATATGGATACACTGTCAAAAAGCTGTTATGCACTCCTTGTTGAGTGGCCAGCAGTTTCTGGTTCTGGTTTTACATAATTAATTAGCACTCGGCGTGACATGAAAATTTCCCAGTCACGGGGTACTTATATTCGTTTTTTTTCATCAGAGCTCAGATGTAAGCCCCCTTTTTATCTTTCCATATAGTCTAGATGACTCTTTTTCAGGTAGAATTGTTGCTTTAATATCTTCTTCAAAGCTGAGATATACACCCTCGTACATAAGCCCAAATCCCGCGCTCCGTCAGGTCAGCCTCGCAGGAAACATCACGCATCCCCTCGACCTTACCAAAGTCAATCTAAACGAGTCCTGATACAATGGACGTTTTCGTCGCTCCTAAGGGATCTCTGTCAACTTCATGTTTCAGATGACCTATTACCCGTGTCCCTTTTATGAGTATGATGAGAGTATGAAATTTCTCGGGATGGTTGAGTATTCGAGATGTTGATAATTTGTAGAAGACTCACCACTTGGCCGATGCGGGATGCGATGTTGATATTGTGTGTGGCAGCATATGTCAGCACGTTCCGTCCAGCAGGGAGTATAGGCGGTGCAGGGAAGTATTTGAGATACTGGAGTTCCAGAGAGGACCGCTGGCGTATGTCATTTGACGTTGAAGGTTCATGCTAATTTCTGGGTCTGTTTAACGGGTGACTGAATCGTGTTTTTCGGTTTTCTTAATGTAGGGGTGCACACTGTCCCTTCTATCAGCTGAATTGTGCTAATAGTGACATGGACGTGTTTGTAGCTTGTAGAATCTCCAGATTCATGGGGAAGTGGTGATCATTAAAGTGCAAGGTAACGAGGCAACCCTCCCGAGACGAGTTTCCACTACAGGGACTCTTTCGATCGTTGTTTAAATATGCCGTATGCTCTTCCGTTTCTTCGATTTTATAGCATTTATGAGTTATTTCATACATTTGAATTATTGTGCTTCTTTTCTCACATTAGTTGTATTTCTGGCTTTATATTAAAAGTCTACTTGATTGTTTTGCTTATCTGTTTCATATCTGTTCTTATTAGGAGCGGTATTCGCAAGCTTGTATACTAGAATAGATCTGATATACCCTTGATATTCTGGATCCCGAGCCACACTTTGTGTTCTTTCGTTATGCTTCGGCACGGAAGATCTGGAACGTTTGAGCACCGCTCTCTGGGATAAATCTCCGGATCTAGATACCTGTTTATCGAATATTGATCTAATTTAATTCTCCGTTAATTCATCTTCGAGCCCCGCCTGGCTTCCTCCATGGGTCAGGTAAGAATGGCCATCGACTCTCGCGCCCCGAGGCACCTATATGATAAATGGTGAGTCAAGCATAGTACATATAACAATACATAACATTTGATCTGACCCGATTTAGATATCTGAGTGCTACTTAATGAATGTTCCTGTGGCACGTATAAGCTTTAAAGTTTAACAACGACAGCTTACCTACGAGAAATATGTTTGAAGTCGGACCGTTCAGCCTGCACTGCCCCCAGATGTTGGCACAGCGGTGTTCTTCAGCGCTAAAATGCACAGCCCTTATCAACTCGGATATAACACCAGCCTTCTGTCTCTCGAACCATCTCAATCCTTCGCCACCGCCCTTCACCATGAATGTTCAAAGTTCTATCCTTCGCTTGAGAGATAAACACCACAATTCGAGTATCCCTCAGCCTGAGGAGAATCAAGTATCCAACGCGGAGGGACCAATAGGGCATAGGGTTTGTGAAGTGTTCGAGGACTCTGATCTAAATTCTGCTGGTGAACACGTCTCGGATGTATGGCACGGAGACGGAGAGCTTGAAAGGGTTGTGACATCTGCTGCAACGTCTTAATTTAAAAGTCAGGGGAGATGGAAATGTATTTGTTTGTGATTTTGTTGGACTGGACAATGCCAGCAATGTCCAAGGTCTACGAAACAAGTCACGTGCATCCCTAGAGTATATATAGTCTCCATACCTCCAAATTTCCCCTTGCGTCCTTCTCACCTAACTCACGCTCGATAGGTACTTGATTCCCATTGTTATAGTACGTGTCCTTCTCACCTAACTCACGCTCGATAGCCATAAAGGCTTCGAGCCTCCACTTTTTTGTCACACCCTCCCTGACCACTTCCCTATTTTCCCAATTTTTTGTTTGTATCTATGCTTGTGCCGGCTTGAGCCCGGCCCACTTTTGGGTTGCACAAAAGAGCGCCGGCATCACAATAGCATTGTCTACCCATCCGCTACGATCGAGTAAGCATAGATGGTATTTTTTCTGTATTTTTATTATTCGTGCGTGAATTGTTATTCCTATATGTACGGTGATATGACCGGCGTATATCGATGTTTTTAGGTGCCAGCCCAGGAAGGTGGCGCACGGTTGACCGGGTGGAATCAAACACTGCGGGATGCTTGAAATGCAGAGGTGTGTGAGAGAAAAAGTTGTAGACATGGTGAACTACACCTAAGGAAACTATTCTGGCGTATCCGGATGCTTGACAAGATGTTTGAGATATACGCAGACTTTTAGATCTCGATCGCGTCGAGGTCTTAAGAATGGTCGAGAAGCGGGTGAGTTTAGAACTGGTGTATAACGATGTATCTACCTAGTTTTATATGTAAATGAATCAAAGCATTTTTTTGAAATAGTCCTTTCCTAATGCACCGGCGGCATTCTAGATCCGGGTGCAGGGTCGCCGCCCTGCTTTGTGATCCCCCCTTCCACGTCATCGACCGCGCTCTGTACTGTGTTATGCTGTACATGTAAATCTTCAATGTCGATGGTGAGTCCCTATACCTGAGTCCTGTCTTCATCGGAAATCATTCTAACTCTTATTGTTCTCCTCTCGGATACCACGTATGTAAGTTCCGGTGCAGCCGTGTGTTGTCCTCTATCGTGTAAGTCCTTCCTTATGTCCACCATAATTCTTCTCTTTGCTGACCCTGCCCTATTCCCTCGCGTCTCGCCCTCTAGCCTTGTTCCCGTGTTCCTCCCGTTCCTGCTGCATACGCGTGTATTGTGTCCATGTTATCATCCCTCCATTTCGAGCCATAATGTTGCGTAAGTCGTATCGGTTGTTCTGTCTATGTTTTGTTACTAATGTCCTTGTGTTTTCGGATTTATTTTCTTCATGTTCCTTGGCCGTCCCATCTGCCCGTTCCTGTTTCCGGCCTCTTCTTCTTCCGCTCTACCACTATCTCCCTCTCCCCTTTCCCACTCCTTCCGCCCCTCGTTCCAACACAACGAATCATCTTCCTGAACAATTACCTCCTACCACGGCTACACGAACCTCAACACTCATGAGTCGCCCATCTAATGCACCCTCAATCATGCGAATGAAACAGATAAGGTCGAATGTTAATGAATCAAATGAGAGGTATGTGTTTTGTTCGCTTCCCGTTTATTCCTTCATGAAAGATTACTAATTCTTATTACAATACTCTTAATGTGCGCCGGGATGTTTTTACATCTTGAACATTTTTAAAAGCATATTCCCGCTGCAGCAGAACAGCGGCAGCAGGATTAGAGAACCTCAAAGCCAGAAAACAAGTAGTCAAATGCATCAAGGTATGCTCCATTTGGTATCCCTGAATTTCCCTCCTTTCACACTTTACCATTATGTCAGAAGCACAATCTACATCTTCGCCATTGATAAACTTCAAAATGCAGGAGAGCCAAATATGTCAACTGGCTTGTTGGACAATGTGGCATATACAAAGTGCTGAAACAGGGCACATTTTCTGTTTCAGATGCCAAGGGAAATGTGAATATACATTTTGGAAGTGAGGTTTCATTATATTCCAGCCATTGATTCCCCTCTGACAGCACATGCACCTTGAAGGTATGAATAGTGAGCTAATACCCATGTCTTCAGGTCACTTGGATGATCCTGATGCATGTAACATTGGAGTTTTTTTGGAAAAGCAGTGTGCTGATGCCAGATCTTAGATACTCACTTACATGCGGAAGGATGTCAACCTCCTGCAGACGATTAATCAACAGCATATCTATTGCTCTGACAGAACAAATTTTGTTATGGTAGAGCTGCATAAAGCAAAACAACCTGATGGTCAAAGAGTCCTTGTAAAAACATATCATGGCTCGCCTTCTCAACGGAAGACATCGCTGGTACGTCCCCATTTTGTTCCAGACTTTTGGTCATTTTTAATCGTGTCGTATTAATCGTGTTGTATTTGAGTGAGACATCTCTTTGCGCAGAGATATCATGTGAGTTGTGGTTGGAGATTAATTGTAACAAATGCTAATCACTTTATTGCAGGGATCCTGCGATATTGCAGCTCATCGGAGCCAGCAGACTCGCATGCAGCATGCCGTTCGAGGTATATCACATGCCAGACGAAAAATTTGAGAGTTTTAGGAGTTGGATCAGACGCACGCCATCATCAAACCCCAAGGAGTTTATATATGGACTTTATGACATGGTTTGTGATGGTGTATATGAGGTTGTATTGGTATTGATGCACCTGTTGGACAAGCGGACGTCAGTTCTGGTATGACACACTCAGTCACTCATATAATTATTTATAGTATTGTCGATGACTAGGCATTGGCAGAGTCTCAGCTGTCGGGAGGATTTGTGTTCCCTTTTTTTGACATGGTAATGAATTCATTTTCTGAACTCAACCTTGCTGATACTCTCTAGGGTGACAGCCTTTGCGTTACTGTGCAGAGAGGACCTGATCGACCCCGGTGGAAACTGATATATGCTGGTGAATTATCAGGTGAAGACAGAGACCCAATGGTATGTTGCCACATTTTCCGAGAGAGGATCCCAGTCATTCTCATGGATGATGGTAGTCTGTTAAAAGTATTCTATCTCGAATGCGCAGTGCCTTTCCAGCGTCAGTATTAGAAGATATGGTACATTCCTGGTATAAGATTAACTGTCTATAGTTTCCATTGGATCGGATACGATCCTAACCCCGTCAACTGGATGGGAAAGCTCATGCTTCGCTCCTCCTCATGGACGCATCACGCTGAAGACCTCGTGGACATGCTTGGATATCGATTTGACGAAATTACGCTTCCTATGGTCGGGGCTGCATTTTTTGAGCAAGGCTGGCTTTCGAAGGGTACCCATTACATGCCATATATACTCAGTGCTGACAGTGGTGGGGTCGGTTTGGGTGACATTTGCTATGCTGACAAAAATGATAAATTTGTCATCGTCGACAATGTTCATGACAACATGCAAGGACAAACTGGATCACTATCCTGGAATTATGAGCGGAATTGCTATAACAGTGAATACACCGAGAACAACCCGGGAGAAGCTATATTTAGCCAAGCAGGTCAGACTTTCCAAAGGTGCAGGCAAGTCCATTTTCACTTTTGTGTCTGTCTTGTTAACCACTCATCGTAGATTCTTCCCTCTCGCTATCCCCGCATATATGTCCATGGTTGTTTCTTTAGGATACAATAATTTCGATAAAACACATGCGTGGAAGTGGTTGCGTGACCACGCACGCTTCATGATCGACCGTCATGGCCTTCCTATTCCCCCCCATGAACTGAAACTAGGTTAGTATCTTTGTCAGCGCCGAAACGAGTTTCCAGCAGCAGCGTGAGATAGTTACCAGTATAGAGTGCAACTGTTACATTCCTCTGGCACTCGCGGACGATCCCAGTTTGCCGACACTTGACTGGTCCGGCTTCCAATGGGACTCCGAAGCATATCATGGGGTGACAAATCCCGCCGTGTATGTTTTTTCAAACAACGATGGCCCAAATATGCGGGAATCAGGAGTACCAGAGTTTACGACCACACTCCATGCCTCATTCGAACTCAATCCCCAATGGCTGGATGACGCCGTGTGGTATGCCAAGGATTACTATTCCACTTCAACTGAGATGCGAGATGGCCTCGCTCTTCACTCACAAGCATGGGAATCGATTTTCGATTTTCAACATAGTAACCCTATTCTCATATTCAAATCGGGGCTTCTTGATAGATTACATACAACTTCCCATCGGTGCCGCTCGTCCCTTTATCTCTGAAGTCGACAATAAATGACGTACAAGGATGACTGACTGTGCACCCCATCACTGACAGCTTTGTGAAACGTATCGCAGTCTCCTCATTACAGTAATCTGACCGGCGTGTTGGAGATCTGTAATAAATGATAAACACTGTAGTTTCCGTGGTATCTTCAGTGGGGTCCCTGAATTTGGTATATTGTATAACCTTTGGTACTTCTGTGGCTGATTAGGCCAGAGCTACCAGAACTCAGACCTAATCAGTTCGATCGAGATACCGATCCGCAATAAATTAGTATAGTGTGACACATTTTGTGTGGCACCAGATCACCCTTTCTCCAATCCAGGCATGATTGGGGTTTGGTTGAATAATTGGGGAGAGTCGATGGTTGCACCCTGATTAGCAAGATGGACCAACCATGTATTGACGGGACACTGCTCCCAAAATTAATAAACACCGCCAGGACGTATCCTTCGTGCGAGATTTGATAGGAGATTAATAGGCAATCTTCCGGGATCATCTATTTATGAACAGAGGGAATTCACACTCGGGAATATAAATAAGAAACCCAAACCAAAAAAAAAAACCCCCCGGCAGATGAAAGCAAAATCAAAATAGACAAGTTACAAGAGCACAGGAAATATGTGACAAGAGTCAAAATATAGGGCCACAAAACAATCAGCAAAAATGGGGAACAAATGGCCCAACAACATTACTACCGAGTAGATAACAATGGTGAGGAGCTGAAACAATGCCCGAAGACACGACAGAAGGTCAAGCCACACAACGTCAGAGGTTGGCCACGAAATTTGGTGTCGAATTCGCCTGTTTTTTTTTTGTGAAAGGATCCTTAGACGACACCACACTACGCTCCAAGAATGATAAGTCTCATTGTTGACAGTAATGTGCAATTGTCAAGAGACTGTATTCTATTAAATATGTACCTATATCAAATAAATCTCAGCATAGTCGGTCAAACAAAGATTAAATGTGACAGGAAGAAGTTAATCACATCTCAGCTCGGGTCAAGACACTGAGATGATCATATACTTGTCATGACTAATCTACCCAATAAGAGTATTGCCCATTAGTTGAAACACTTATTTTATCAAAGATCTGGTTTCTAATGGGTGGTAAAAGTTGCCAATATACTGGGAAATCCTCCAAAACATAGAGGAATCATTCTGTTTTGCTATACAAATACCCTAAGCACCCAATGCCACATCGGTTATTTTTACCATTATGAGGATGGTGTTGGTGGTCATTAGAACAGAGTTGTTTCTCTCGTAGTGGATTAGAGTTCCTTTGTTACGTCACATATTGATTCTAATTTATCTAATGTTTACTGTTCATCATGACATTCACCCAGCTCAGACCTGTCGGGCTCAGAGTGACAAAAGTTGCCCCGACAATCAGGAAAGCGCCGTCACACGGGCATGATCACGGATATGAAATTAAATAGACCTGAATCGCCGCAGACTCGGCAATTGTACCACAGACAGAACAAGATCGTAGAGAACAGATTAGATTAGACCTTCCGATACGCGGCCCAGTACGGTCCGGATAATGCGATCACATCGATCAGGGTCGACCCACCAATTTAACAACGAAAATCACAGACTCCGATCACGTGGGCATCAGAGAACGGCAATCAATCTGGTATACCTTGGCACGTCACACCGGCCCGATATTGGCATGGCGTCTATCATAGAATTGACAGGGACAACTTGGTGATCACACCGATCAAACACTCAGATTAAGTTAGACTCTATCGGCTACATCCGGCTATGCCACAATCACGCCGATTTGAGTTACGAAAAAAACTCAGATTAGGTTAGACTCTATTGGCTACATCCGGCTATACCACAGGGACGAAATATTGTGCATATTACGTCATTCCGGCGCCACATCATCGGCTGTGATCGTGAGAATGAAGGCTGGGCTACCACTTGACCACAATCACGATTATGTTCACCCAGATCGGCTTCAGAAGTTGATGTGTGCGCTACACGTCCGCTATATCATCTCTTATACTCAAAATACCTGTCCATCACCAACCATAAACCACCACTCCACACGCCGCCCCATTTCCAGCTCTTCGATTACTCATGTAGCGTTTGGAGTCGACGGTGGGCAGGAAGGAGATACCATGGACGGAGATACCATGGTGATGTGAATTCTTTTCTGACTGTCGTTTGAAATATCCACTTTTTGTTCTTTGATATGAGCATGACAATTTCAAAACCATTGAATAGTCATCATTAAGTTCGTAGAAGTACATGATTTACATGGATTCGTTGGAAATTTGGATTTTTTTTTGGATTGAATTCACTCTGAAGATGTCTTTTGTGGAATTTAGACGATAGAGATACAATGGAAACATATAAAATTATTGTATATCGTACCCCTCATGGACCTGGCGAGGATGGAGAAAATGTAGAGCACGAAGGTCATGTTGCACTGAACCATGTTTCCTCTGAGAAAGAACCCTTCTTGTACCAATTCTGAGTGGGTGGTAATAAAGTGGGAGGAAGGGTGTTCTAGATCGCACAGAATATGGAGTATCACGGGAGCGCTTGTGTATATACCTACGAGAATGATAAGAAGAGGATTTGAGCTTGAATGTAATCTTCCCGAATCGTCTATTCATGAACAGAGGGAACTCACACTCGGGAATATAAATATGAAACCCAAACCAAAAAAATACCGGCAGATGAAAGCAAAATCAAAATAGAGAAGTTACAAGAGCACAGGAAAGATATGACAAGAGTTAAATATAGGGCCGCAAAACAATCGGCAAAAAACGAAAAAAAATAGCCATACAACAATACTAACCATTTGATAACAATGGTGAGGAGCTGAAACAATGCCGAAGACACGACAGAAGGTCAAGCCACACAATGTCAGAGGTTGGCTGAGAAAACCGGTGTCGAATTCGCCTGATTCTTGTTTGTTTGTTTTTTTTGTGAAAGTACCGTTAGACAACCCCACACGCGACCCCACATTTGTTGGGCTGGCAACTAGGTCATTGACGATATAAGTACTCCCTCCGTCCTCACCGCCTCCAAACTGTCCTCTGAGGAGTGTTTTGGTGTTGGTGAATATCACAGAGTTGTCAGACGTTGGTCAATTTACAGAGATACATTCAACCCGCAAACGAGAAATGAGGTCGAGTATGATGGCGAGCATTCGATGCACGAGCGGACGAGCGAATCGCAACGAAGCAATGATAACAACTATGATGGAAAGAGGAAGGTGGGATAACCTTGACCTGTTTATTGTTTTGAAGCCAGGAGTTTAAACCAGGAGTTGTACGTGTCGTACCGCGTAATTGCTGGTCGAAACGCGAAGAAGATACCGGTTATAGGTAACGATAGGAACAACGAGAACTTGAAGGCTGGCGAGTTGGCGGATAACCGCGACCTCACAGTGAGTGTGTAAGGCTGGCGGGTAGCACCAAAAATAATCACCATACTTCAGGAAGTCCATTCCCACAAACACATGACCCTCCTGCGCTGCACCACTACTTTCCGCCACCTCAGGTCCCCTAGTTCCCTAGCCGCCCAGCCGCCCATCTTCTCCTAGCCGTCCAATTGTGACGCAGCGGCTACTCGTCCACCCCAGAGCTCTCGGGCGGTCCTTGCGCCTTGCGCCTACGTGAGGAGTGGGATGGGCAGGAGGACGGGAACACCTTGACAGCCATTCGGGCCGCTAAGACTGGGCCCGCTGAGGTGAGGATTGGCCCCGCTGAGTGGAGGCCATCTCGGATGTGCACAATCAGTCACGGACGTCATTGATCGTCGACTTCGGAGATAAAGGGATGAGCGGCACCGATCGGAAGTTTTAGGTAAGATATATAGAAGCCCCTATTTGAATGTGAGCATAGCGTTACTAAGTTGAAAATCGAGAAACGATTACTGCGCTGCTGTGTGAAGAACGAAGCCATCTCGTATTTCAGTCGAAGTGGGTTGCATATGCTCGGGATCCCACATTATGTGAAGACGCATTTCAGTCGAAGTGGGATGCGTATTGTTGGGATACCATATGACGTCATCCAGCCATTGAGGATTGGGCTCGAATGAGGGACGGAATCTGGTCTTCAACTCTGGTACTCCTGATTCCCGGATATTTGGGGCATCAATGTTTGAAAAAATGTATACGGCGGGATTTTTCACCCCGGTATGTGCTTCGGAGTCCGATTGGAAGTCGGACCATTCATGTCCCGGCACACTCGGACTGTCGGCGAGTGTCAGTTCAATTTTTAATTGGCACTTTATTCTGGTAACTATCTCACGCCGTGGGTCAAAACTCGTTGCTGCGGTTACAGAGATACTAACCTAGTTTCAGTTCATGAGGTGGAATGGAGAGGCCATGAAGGTCGATCATGAAGCGCGCGTGGTCACGCAACCACTTCCACGCATGGGTTTCCTCAAAACTATTGTATCGTAAAGAAGTAACGATGAATGTACTCTCGAGGATAGCGCGAGGGACGAATCTACGATAAGTGGTTAACAGGACAGAGGCAAAAGTGGAAATGGACTTGCCTGCGCCGTTGGAAAGTCTGACCTGCTCGGGTAAATATAGCTTCTCCGGGGTTGTTGTTGGGGTATTCGCTGGTATAGTTCCAGGACAGTGTTCCAGTTTGTCCCTGCATGTGGTCATGAACATTGTCGACAAAGACAAATTTATCATTTTTGTCAACATAGCCAATGTCACCCAAACTGACCCCACCACTGTCAGCACTGAATCTATATGGTATGTATTCGGTATCCTCGGCTAGCCAGCCTTGCTCAAAAAATGCAGCCCCAATCATGGGAAGCGTTATTTCTTCAAATCGACATCGAAGAATGTCCACAAGGTCTTCAGTGTGGTGCGTCCATGAGGAGCAGCCAAGCATGAGCTTGAACATCCAGTTGACGGGGTTAGGATCATATGTGATGGATATGTACCTATAGATGGATAATTTTATACCAAGAATGTACGATACCTTCGAATACTGACCCTGGAACGGTAATTCCAATTTCATTTAGAATATCTACAACAGACTACCGTGATCATGTGGGATCATCTATTGGCAAATATGGAAACTTACACATGGGAATTTGTCTCCACCTGACAATTCACCACCATATATCAGTTTCCATTGGGGTCGATCATGCCCTCTCTGCACAGTAACGCAAAGGCCGTCACACTAGAGATTGTCAGCAAGGTTGAATTCAGGAAATGAATTCATTACCATGCCAACATAAGGGAACACAAATCCTCCGGACAGTTGAGACTCTGCCAATGCCTAGTCATCGATAATACTATAAATAATTATATGAACAACTGAGTGTGTCATACCAGAACTGATGTCCGCTGGTCCAACAGGTGCATCAATTCCAATACAACCTCGTATATGCCATCACAAACCATGTCATAGAGCCTATATATAAACTCCACGGGGTTTGATGATGCCGTGCGTGTGACCCAACTCCTCAAACTCTCAAAATTTTCGCCTGGCATGTGATATACCTCGAACGGGATCCTGGAGGTGATTCTGCTCGCTCCAATGAGCTGCAATATCGAAGGGTCCCTGCAATAAAACGATCAGCATTTGTTACATTTAATCTCCAACCACAACTCACATGATATCTCTGCGCAAAGAGATGTCTTGCTCAAACTACGAGACAATCAAAAAATGGCGAAGTGTCTCGAAAAAAACGGGGGACTGACCAGGGTTGTCTTCCGCTGAGAAGGCGATCCATGATACGTTTTTACAAGAACGATTCGACCATCAGGTCGGTTGGCTTTATGCAGCTTCACTGTGAGTGAGGTGATAGAGGAGTTCAAGCAAGGACACAGATAGACGTTATAGTGATTTATGGTCTCAAGAAGGTTAACATCATCACGTGTATAAGTTCGCATCTGTAATTGGGCATCAACATACTGTGTTTCCATAAAAAATTCAATGTTACGTGCATCGGGATCATCCAAAGAACTTGAGGGCATCGGTATTGGCTGACTATTCATACCTTCAAGGTGCATAGACTGTCAGGGTGGAATGAATGACTGGAATTCAATAAAATCTCACTTCCGAAAAGTATATTCACATTTCCCTTGGCGGCATCTGCAATAGACAATGGGATCTGTTTCAGCACCTCATATATGCCAAATTGTTGAACAAGCGGGTTCACAGATTTGGCTCCCCTGCATTTTGAAGTTTATCGACGGCGAAGATGTAGATTGTGCTTCTGACATATTCAAGGACAGAAATTCACGGATACCAAATGGGACATACCTTGATGCATTTGACCGCTTGGTTTCTGGCTTTGAGGCTCTCTTATCCTGCTGCCGTTGTTCTGCTGCAACTTTAATATGCGTTTGAAAATGTTCAAGATAGGACGAGAGCTGTGGTGCAATAATATCCCGGTGCATATTAAGAGTATTGTAATAGGAATTATTAATCTTTCGTGGAGGAATAAACGGGAAGCGAACACAATACATACCCCGCATTTGATTCATTAGCATCCGACCTAATCTGTTTCATTCGCTTGATTGAGGGTGCATTCGACGGGCGACTCATGAGTGTTGAGGTTCGTGTTGCGGTGGTAGGAGGTAATTGTTCGGGGAGATGATTCATCGCAGCAGATGTCGAAACCCTTTCAAGCTCTGCATCGCCGTGCCATACATCCGAGACGTGTTCACCAGCAGAATGCAGATCATAGCTCTCGAACACCTCTGCAGCCTCACAAACCCTATACCCTGTTGATCCCTCCGCGTTGGATACTTCATTCTCCTCAGGCTGAGGGATACTCGAATTGTGGTGTTCATCTCCCAAGCGAAGGATGGAACTTTGAACATTCATGGTGAAGGGCGGTGGCGAAGGATTGAGGTGGTTTGAGAGGTGGAAGGCTGGCGTTATACACGAATTGATAAGGGCTGTGCAACTTAGCGCTGAAGCACAGCGCTGTGCCAAATCTGAGGGCAGAGCAAGCCGAATTGTCCGACACTAAATATATATTCCGTGGGTAAGCTGTTGTTCTTAAACTCTAATGCTTATACGTTCAACAGCAACATTCATTGAGTAGCGCTCATATGCCTAGATCGGGTCGGATGAAATGTTATTTATTGCTATATTTATTAGGCTTGGCTCACCATCCATCATATGAGACTCGTAGTCCATGAAACATGTATTTTAAACGAGATATTTTGAAAACAACGTGGATTTCAGAAACGTCCGTTACCTGGGAACCGGGGATG
>QLPI01014548.1:0-10843 GCA_003314275.1 Chroogomphus rutilus | reverse complement strand
AAAATGCAACAAACCCATATTGTGTCAACACATCACACTGAGATGTGCCATCTGCACAGGAGGTCATGCAGCAATAAGCCAGGAATGTCCAATGCGCAAAGCAGCCCTGGACCGCCATGCGTGCAAACTTGCTGAGGAAGGTCCCCTTTTTGAGGCCTAATCCAGCCAACCACAGACTCTAAACTAGCTGCACCTGACCACTGCTTGACACCCTAATCCCTGAAGCGTGATGTTTCTGCAAAACACTTTGACCAAAATACCCTTCGTACTGCCAATCCTGGCCCACCCTTTTGGACTGGACATGAGCCATCTGTGATGTTCTGGCAACTTGCTGGCACACCACAGAAATGAATGGGGTCTCGTTTTCCCCTACACTCACAAAACCCAGTTGTCATATCTCCTCATATCACGTATTCTATCTGCTACAGTTCCTAGTAGATAACTATCCCTCACGCAGTACTATTGTTTTGTAGTTAGAGTGCACCATAAGCGCTTGCGCTTCGAGCACTATAATTGAATCTCTCTCTCTCTCTCTCTCTAGTACCAACAAAATTGTCAAGGCACTCGTCGACCGATTAGCCCAACCACTTCCTAAATCCAATTCCATTCCTGGCCATCATGCCAAGATTCACGAGCCCGAGGTCTACGATAGCACAGACGAAGCTAAGCTCTGTACCTTCTTCATGCAATGTGCACTAAACTTTCAAGACTGTCTGGCTGCTTTCCTGTCGGATGTGTCAAGAGTCCAGAATGCCATATTATACCTCACCAGGCCTGTGCTCTAATACTTTGAACCTGCCATCTTGGGTGACATCCAACTTGAGCCTACCTGGATTAAGGTCTGGAGAGACTTTTGACAAGAGCTTGAGACAAAATTTGGTCCATTCAACAACACTGTGCAAGCAGAAATCGAGCTTGGCAAGATAGACATGAAAGATCACCATCAAGCAGCACAATACTTCATTGACTTCACCCGAGCATCTACTTACACTCAGTGGAACAATGCCACCTTCACACATGCAGCATACAAAGGGTTGGCCAAGTGTATCAAGGACAGCCTCCTTCACTTCCCTCAATTAAAATTCCTTGCCAAACTCAGACAATTTTCACTTGAGATCAACAGCAGGTACTGGGAATGCAAGAAGTACGACAACTTCGGAAATCCTTCAAAGGCAAATGTGTCCACTTCCAATGGCTCCAACTCTAACAACAACAACAATCAGTCTTCCTCCAATTCCAACAACTCGACCAACAAGAGGAGTAAGAAGGGGGGGAAGAAGAACAGCAATGATAAGTCTTCCAACAATAACAACAACACTAACGACATTTTGTCCAAGCTCAGAAAAGATGGGAAGCTGTTGCCCGAAGAACGTCAAAGGCAAATTGATGTGGGACTATGTCTCTTGTGTGCTTCAAAAGGTCACATGGTCAAGGACTGCCCCAAATCCAATTCCCAATCCTTATTGACTTCTTCCAACAACAATAACAACAACAAAAAATTGACAAAATTGCGTGTGACAAAGGCAAGTACGTTGGACACCAAAGCCAAAGACAATATGGCAATGGAGTCGAAAAAATAAGCTACAACCTCAAAAATACACAAGCTGAGGATTGCATTAGAATGCTCTTCTTGAACACCTTTTCTCCTATTTCTCGAGTATCTTCTACTTCTATGACTTCAAAAACTTCTTTAATAGTTAATTTGACTTGCTCTAGTATTCCCGAGTTTCCTTTAGTTACATTCTTAGATTGTGATTCTTCAGACTGCTTTATTGAATCAGGAGTTGTGCAAAAATATTGTTTGCCTACTAGTTCTGTTCCTCCTATTCTGTTGAAATTATTTGACTGTTCTACTAACTCTGTTATTACTCAGACCACTACGATCCCCATCTGATTTCCAACCAGTGAACTTCAGAGTGTTACCTTCTACATAACATCGTTGGATGGCAGTTGCTCTGCAGTACTCAGCTTCAACTGGCTCACCTGCTACAATCCATCAATTGACTGGGTATTGGGCAGTAGACGGCAAAACCGACTACCATTTCGACCCCTCAGGCCTCACCCACTGCTTCACAGTCTAGCACCCTGCTTCCTAGCAATCCATTGCCATCTCCAAAGTTGGAGGCACCACGGATAGCCCTAGTTAATGCAGAAGTGTTTGCTCGCACCTGCAAACTAGAAGGTTCGCAAGCCTTTTAACTCAACCTTGCAAATCTCGACAAAAACGCTCAAGGCTCTACTACAGTCAACCCTTCCGACAACCTGGATAGCATTAAACAGCATGTTCCAGAATTCTATCATGACTGTGCTGATGTCTTTAGTAAACAGCGTGGTAATACACTAGCACCTCATAGACCTTACGACCTCAAGATCAACCTCGAGGACGGCACTTCACCCCCTCTTGGCCCTATCTATTCCCTCTCAGTATCCGAACTCCAATCACTCTGAGATTTCATCAATAAACACCTGAACATGGGCTTAATTTGACCCTCATGTTTGTCACATGGTTCCCCAGTACTATTCATATGCAAGAAGGACAGCTCCCTGTGACTCTGCATTGACTTTGGTAGTCTAAACAGAATTACAAAGAAGGACCATTATCCACTTCCCCTTATTTCCAACCTCTTAGATGCCCCCAAGAAACCTTGTATATACACCAAAATCGATCTCTGACACACCTATCATCTCGTTCGAATTGCCGAAGGGGACAAATGGAAGACAGCTTTTAGGACTCGTTACAGATCCTTTGAGTGGCTTGTTATGCCGTTCGGTTATCTAATGCCCCTGCTGCATTTCAGCACTTCATGAACAACATTTTCGGCGATCTATTAGACAATTGCACCATCATCTATTTGGACGACATCCTCATCTATTCCAATGACAAATCCTTGCATATCAAACATGTTCGCAAAGTTCTTCAACAATTACACAAATACAACCTTTACACTTGAGAAGACAAATGCTCCTTCAACCAAACATCTGTCAAATACCTTGGATATAATATCCTATCACCCAATGGTCTTACAATAGTGGAAGACAAAGTCAAATGCATCACTCAATGGCCTGAGTCACGTAAAGTCAAGGACATCCAATTATTCCTCAGATTTGTGAACTTCTATCGACAATTCATTTTCAACTATTCCTCTATTACGACTCCCCTTACTTGACTCACTCACAAGGGTCTGGCGTGGAACTGGAGTGAGGAGTGTAGAGCTGCTTTTAACAAGCTGAATCTCACATTCACGTCTGCCCCCATCTTAACTCATTGGACTCCTGATTTGCCCTTGATTGTAGAGACAGATCCGTCAGATTAGACTTTAGCAGCGATACTCTCTCAGCACACACCAGATGGCGAGCTTCATCCAATTGCTTTTCATTCCTGAACTTTCACTTCCCCCAAACTCAAGTACAACATTCATGAAAAAGAACTGCTCGTGATTTTCAAAGCTTTTCAAAAGTGGTGTCATTACTTGGAAGGTTCTACCGAGCCCATCAATGTCATCACCGATCATAAGAACTTGGAGTACTTTTGCATGACCAAGTTGTTGACTAGACATCAAGCTAGGTGGTCGGAATACCTTTCCTAGTTTAATCTTGTCATTCATTTCAGAAGAGGTCGTTTGGGCACTAAGCCTGATTCACTCACTAGACGATGGGACGTCTACCTTAAGGAGGGGATGAGTGACTATACCACCATTAATCCCCAGAACCTTCGACCCATCTTCTCTCAACATCAGTTGACTACGTCCCTTCAAGCCACAAGCTTCGTTGAACCCATATTGAGGGACTTGACTCTTACGGACACCAAGCGCATCCTGAATGACATTAAACATCATCTTCCCTCTGACCCCTTAGCTCAGAAACACCTTGCAAATAATGATGACCCAAAGTGGCAGACTAATTCCAATGGTCTGTTACTATTTGAGGATCACATTTATGTTCTCAAGGCACAAGACTTACGCTTACACATGTTATAACATAAGCATGATCACATTATTTCTGGACACTTTGGAATTAACAAAACCATAGACCTTGATAGACACAACTACAATTGGCCTGGCATGAGGACATTTGTCAAAGACTACTACAAATCCTGCACGACATGTATGTGGAACAAATCACAATATCACAAGCCCTACAGATTGCTCAAACAGCTTCCAGTGCCAGAAAAGCCCTGGAATTTGATATCCATGGACTTCATCAAACAGCTCCCCACGTCCTCTGGATTCATGGCCATCCTAGTCATCGTCAATCACTTTTCCAAACAGTCTATCTTCATTCCCACTTCTATTACCATCACTTCCGATCAGCTCGCAGAACTCTTCATACTTCACATATTCTCCAAACATGGCATTCTTTCTCACATCACTTCAGATAGAGGCTTGGAATTTGTGTCCCACTTCTGGTGGTCTCTTGGGAAAGCCCTCAAAATGAAGTTGCATTTCACCTCAGGCTATCACCCAGAAGGCAATGGCCAGACCAAGCATACTAATCAGATATTAGAGCAGTACCTTTGTGTCTATTGCAACTATCAACAAGACAACTGGGCTTCACTATTACGCCTTTCAGAGTTTGCCTATAACAATGCCCCTAGTGCCACCACTGGAGTCTCGCCATTCTTTGCCAACAAAGGCTATCATCCCAATTTCATCATTCATCCCAAACATGACCTCACTTCATCATGAGCACAAGACTTTGTAGTTGACCTGGACAAATTGCACCAGCAGCTTCAAACCAGTGTCCTCGATGCTCAACAAATTGTACCAGACCTCAGCAGATGCTAATTGACTTCCATCCCCAGACTTTCCTATCAGCAGTCTTGCGTTTGTCAAAGCTAAATTCCTCAGGACTACCTGTCCCATGAAAAAGCTAGCTGAGAAGTTTTTGGGCCCATTTGAAATCATTGCACATCCCGGTACTCACTCAGTTACTCTGAAACTCCCAGGCTACATGAACGCAGGACATCCTGTATGCCACATTTCAATGCTCGAGCCAGCCTCTCCTAATCCCATTCCTAATCACTGTCAGGATTCGGTAGTGCTGAAGGTGCAGATGGGAGTCAACCAAATCCTGCAGGCCAGTAGTAGTGGCTTTGGCTTCAACGTACTCATGCATTGCACCCTACTCTCTCTGTGCATGCCACCAATTTGAGACAGAAGAGGAACTCTGGAGAGTGCCAAGAATGTTAGCCCAAGTAGAGGACTTAAACAGGGAAGGAAGGTAAGGGGTCCTAAGCCTAGTCGATACCCAGAATGAGGAAGTATGTACATCCATGTGCTACTTATATAGGTTGAGAGGCAAGATGTGGAATAAGGAATGTAGAACAATAAGGTATGCAGAGCATGTGGGGGTATTGTCCCCAATGATCAAGAATAGAATGAAGGGATGTAAACAAGAATAGAACAATGAAGATAGGATAATAGAAATGTGGTCAAGAACAAGACAATAGGAAGTGACCGACTATAAAACAATAGGGTCATGGCTGAAGATAAAACAAGGACAGGATGTCCCAAGGTAAGGTGGGCCAAGAAATAAGGAGTAGGTGGGGTGGGATTAATGGACGATGAATGAGGAAGGAGTGGATAAGGGATGGGAATGAGGAATGTGGATGGTGGATGTGCTGAGCTGAGACTGGTGTACCAAGTGACTCGTATGGGGCTTTGTCACTTGCGCGTGGACATGGACTGATTTCTCGGTTGGCAGTACCAAGTTACCGGATACTAAGTATGTATACTTGACAATTGCATTCAACCACCTCCACCCCCAGTCATCATCGACGGCGAAACTGAATTTGAGACTCAAAAATCAATAATCGACATACGGCATGCAAGTTGTTGTACTTGGTGTAGTAGGCAGGATACAAAGGCACAGATGAAGAAACTTCATGGCTCCTTGCAACAGAACTCAACCACGTGTCAGAACTCGTTCAAGACTTTCACAAGTCATACCCATCCAAACCTGGACCATTACCCATTCCATAAGCACCTTGCAATTTCTCTTCCGTTTACTCTCACTCATTCCATTTCATCATCACTCTTTGCATTTCAGTTCCTTCTTTCTGTCTTCAAGTTCAAAACCTCAATTCCAATTCACTCATTCATTCCAACTTGCAATTCAGCTTCTTCTTTCCACTTTCAAGTTCAACTCTCAGTTCCCATCCATCATTCCTTATTCCAATTCAACTCTCAATTCCAAACCATTCATTCACTCCTACGATCAGTTCAAGTTCAATTCAAAAAACCAAAAGACACAACAATTTATACAAAATTCATTAAGTCAATTACTTCTATTCTACAATCCTATGTCTATCTCTCCATCCTCAGCCTCATCAAATGTACTTCTTCAATTCCTCAACATGTAAGAAAGGCGATCGTATCTGCTTTCCGAATGGGCAGTCTAAGCATTGGGGTATAGGTCCCTTGTGGTCATATGGATGAAAACCAATGGCTGTCTGCTTCCTTTTCATATTTTCAATCGTCCTGTAGTTTGCGTGTGCTAATCTGTGGTGCCATAATACGAGATTGGAGGGTTCGCCGGAAAACTTAGCTGTTTCTGGTGCATCGCTGGGAATCCTGACTGCACTTTCTATCTCTTACCAGATTTATGTGCCAGTCTTATTCTCCTTTTTTTGGCCTCCGCTTGTACACTCAAAGGTGTATTACTAATTGTTGTAACCCCTGTGGAATTGTCTTCGAGTGTGACAGTTGTATCTGGGATTTGTCCTACATTTCATTAGCCGTAGTATGGCTGCCACTTTCTATCTCTTACCAGATTTACGTGCCAGTCTTATTCTCCTTTTTTTGGTGGCTCTCCAGAACCAACCACCCAGTTCTCCCAAGTCCCCTGCACCCTAGGCAGCTCCTGAACCAACTCCCTACTGACTGACCTCTGATATGAAACTTGCAGAGCCAAGTTCTTCACTTCAGCTCGCAATTCCTCGTTGGTCATCCTGTTCTCCAATATCTGAAATTTATTCTCCACCATCTCTTTACAAAGAGTGTCGACTGATTCTGTAAACCGCTCAATTGTGAGTGTAAGGGTGATACCCAGTGAATGTGCAGGAGGAGCAGGGGCTATGGGAGGTGGGGGAGGGACAACCATGGGAGGCGGTGAGAAAACAGGAGGCAGTGATGGAGGTGGTGGGGGAGAAGGAGTTGGAGGTGGAGGAGGAGGCATTGGAGGAGGTGGTGGTATAGGTGAGGACACTGTTATACGTGGTGTTGGTGCTGCCATATGTGGCAAAACAGCAGAGGGAGGTGACAGTTCAGGAGGTGGGAGAGATGGAGGCTGGGGAGTAGGAGTCCCAGGCTAAAAGAGGGGGGGTATTCACCCTGGGCTGGATCCTCACCCTTTTCGAAGGTCCTCTTGCCCTTTTCTTGCATGGACTTCCTTCAACTTTACTATTCCTTGCCTTTCCTTTCCCTTTCCCTTTCTTCCCCTTCCTCTTACTCGTACCTTGACCTCGCACATTGATTGTGCATCCCACTCCCCTCTCGCTGCACCACATGCAAGCTCCCATGTCCAGCTCTCCGTCCCATTTCTGAAGACAAGTGTTGCGGCATTGCATACACCGTTCACATGGAAGGTCCGATTTGCAACCCTCAATCCAAGCCGTGTCTGCATCCTTCTCTACCTGCCTTGCATCATAGTAGAAGATGGTGTTGGCTTTGAACTCATTGTTTTGCACTTCCAGACAAGTGTACTAAAAGAATTTGATAAGCACTACGCTGAATTCCGAGCGAAGGATTACTCACCTTAGCACTTTTTAAGTGCGATCCTTCAACCCACGGTGCTCGCATATCTATTGCATCTCATGCATCCTCTTTGAGTTGCACACGATTGCGCTCAATGGTCAACAATGAGGGGGTAGGCATATTGATGGGGGGATGTCAGTTGGTGCTGTTGAGATACAAGATGATGGGCGAGGTGTACATGCCCATGAGTTTGTGGACATAGGAAGTGTTGATGAAAGTATCGTCCATTGGCAATGTCAATGGTGGTTACCCCCCAAAATCCCTAATGGCTACTCTTATATGCTCTCACATTTCCAAACTCCAACAGGGCCACCATCTAGAACTTCATTTCCATGGCCTTGTGGGACTCAGCCAAAGGGGGGGATACTATTAGGAACCACACACCGGCATGCCCGACTATTCATTTCAACCCCCTCAGCCTAACTCCACCCTCACTTGCCTATTCAACTATACACCCTCAGCCTACGAACTATATCCACCTCATGTATCCGTCTTGGCATCACATGCACCTGTCAATTCACTCCACTCATTTACGTCAATCTCCATATGCTCACAAATCCATTTTCACTTCCTTTATGTTTAATATCCTTTTCATTTACATTCCACTCTACTTTCCTTATTCGCAATTCTGTTCTATCTCTAATATCTGATCCACTACTACATTCCTTATAGGGTAACTTCATTGGGAATTGGGGTGACACATCACCCCTCAATGTCACAGAGGAGATCAAGATTGGGACATAGTATTTCTGTTCTTGCTTTTCACGATCCTCGGCTTTCTTATCTATTATAGGAATCTAGTCGACTCCTTGTATATTTGAAAGTAGTATAAAGATCTTGTACATTCAGTAGTTCAGTCTTCAGTCAGATAATCGACTTTGACTTTGACTAAGCTTCTTCTGTCTTGCTATTCCAAAATTAGGGACCAGTGCCATCTGGTGGGTGCAACATACAAGTTAAAGCCTTGCCCCACTCTGACCCTCACCATTGCTTTGACCTTGGGAGATATTACATTTAATTACAACTATGTCATTCTTTCATATCGTAACACTTGGTCTGTGACATTATAAACCTTGAGTTCATGAGCCTTGGCACATAAGCCAAGGTCTACAGTTGTAGAGGTTAAGCTAAACACTTGAGTAGTTTTTTTAACTGTCTGGTCAGTGTCTGCACCAGTATTGACACTGGATTCTATGCTATCAGTATCAATGTCATTGATGGGATCTTTATCACCAGGTGGTCTGCCAGATGAGAGGGTTCCATGACCACCCATGAGGTTTGATGGGGCCATGGAGGCATGGTCCTCAGGTTGCTCTGAAAACCAAGGTCTCTCAGAAATGCCCTACAATTGGTTAGGGACTTTGACAATAAATCCTTGGTTGTGAATGGTGGATTGAGTGTTCATAATAGTGTCAATATTAAGGTCAGCTGTAGTGAGTCAGAAATACTGTTAAGAACTGAAAGGATGTAGTTGTCAAGTCTACGATACTGAGCCCCAGTTCACTTGGCAATAACGACCAACCGACCTTTATCCATATTATCCCTCACTATTATGCGGTCTCGGCTCGGTACATCCGGTACATTATCTGGATCACTCCTCACATCCCATCCCCTCTATCCTCTACTATTCTCTCATTCCCCATCCATTCCCTTACCCATTTTTCCTTGGGACACTTATTATTTATTTATTATTCGGTTACGGTCCTATTGTTTTATCTTCGGCCATTTTCTATTGTTCTATTCTCATCCACTCCCTCATTATTTTATTCTCAGCCATGTTTCATTATTTTATTCTTGCTTACATTTCTTATTCTATTCTTGATTACTGTGGACAATACCTCCACATGATCCTTCATACCTTATTGTTCTCCATTCCTTATGCCACCCTGTTCCACATCTTGCTTCTTAACCTATATAAGTAGCAGATGTATGTAGATAGTTCCTCACTCTGAATATCGACTTGGTTCACCTCCTCTTGTCTCTCCTTCTTTAGTCTAAAGTCCCTTACTCGGACCAACACTCTCAGTACCCTCCCAGGTCTTTCTTCAGTCCAAATTAGTGGCATGCATGGAAGAGCAGGGCACAATGCAAGAGCACATTAAAGCCAAGCCACCTTGAATGGTCTGCAGGACTTGACTGACTCCCATCTGCAATATCGGCTTTACCAAGACTTAACAGTAGTCATTATAGTTATAGTGTAAATTTCCCAAATTTGAAACAATGGTGAGGTTCAAAATAGGGTATAGCTTCAACTTGTATATTATGCCCATCTGACTTCACTGCCTTGCTACTACCATTTTGGGATAGAATGATGAATATGATGTTCTGAAGATTTGGAGTCAATGGAAATAATGAAGGATAAGGAATAAAATTTTGTTATATACAAATGATAATATTTGAATGAAGATGTGAATGGATAATGATTTGATTGTGTTTCAACAAATAAGTGCTTAATAGCTTGCAAGCAATCAACACAATTCTCAAATATAGATTCAACACTCGGCACAATTCCTCCAGAATTTTCACACATAATTATTGGTTCCTATGGCAAGTAATCTCCAGTAGTAGACTCAGTTTTACCAGGTGGACCTCAGTGTCCATGAAGTAGCCTCAGTAGTAACATGAGTGCTTTGGACATGGTTTGGGGTATGGCATTTGATATGGGTGATGTTTCAGATGTCCAAGTTATGGTGGGAGATCCAGGATGTAACATACATAGTACTCAAGAGGATCACCACAATCAAGACAATCATTTTATTTTTCACAGAATACTCAAAACCCATTATCATTTTCTTCAGATAAAATAACTTTAATTTAGTCCATGTTTCATTCCTATATGCTTTCACTACCTATCTCTTTCTTTTTTTCAAACAATACCAGTCATGTTCCCTGCTATAGGTACAGCCTAAGCAAGCATCCAAAGCAGAAGTAAACATTCAACCATGGCTACATGTCCAAGATGGTCTTACACAGGTCCTATTTTCCCACAAACACAATCATGAATATTATGATTCTTTGTAGCATAACTGATATGTATATTTCCTTCATTGTCTCATAATTCCTTCTCCATGACACCCTTTTTCATTTTC